>JAEIIJ010010887.1:0-43796 GCA_018904815.1 Drosophila ogumai | reverse complement strand
AAAAAAAAAAAAAAAAAAAAAACGAAAGAAAGAAAGCCTCAATGCAGCACAAATTTTGAAATTGCACTTTTCCGGCACAAGATGAAGTCCTGGGCAAAGCGAACAAAAAAAATGAACAGGAAGTGGGGAAAACTGTTGCCCAGCTCCGGCGGAAATACAAAAGCATAAACTTTCCGGCCAGAACTAACCGCAAGGATGGAAGGGGATTCCCCTCCAGTCGAGTGTCCCGGGCCGACATTTGAAAGCGCCAAAATATAAAGCGCAAAATGTGGCGGAAGTTTAATGAATATAAACTTGCCAGGGAGGAGGGAAATAAGCCAAGTAAATTAGCCAAGTTCACTTGCAAGAAAGCCACCGCGGCAGCAGCAACGAAAGAAATGTGATAGCCGGCGAATGGAAACGGAATGACAAGTTTATGAGAGCCACAGGAAATCAACTCGTTTATTTATGGGAAAGATCCCAGAACAAGTGGCTGGCCACCTGCGGACTTGGCTAAAAGGCTGACAGCTGAACTTAAGTTAGGTAAGACATACAGGAGTCCTGAAAAAAAAGATTAGCCCAAAAAAAACTAAGCAAAAACGGGAAACAGTTTCTTGTTTGTCAATTTAGAGAAACTGAATTATTTGTTTATCTCTTTTTTAGAAAGTCTATATACATAATAGATCTATCTGACAGAAATGCCTTTTAGCTAAGTGCGTGCACGTAAATAAAGGAATTAAAATATATTGAAGCCGCACAGAAGTGCATTTGCTTCCCCCACTTGTCCCAAACTTTGCTGGACAATTAAATATATCTGTGCTTTGCTGGGGGATGATCTAAGGAATTAGCAGATAAGGCTCAAGTCCCTAAGCGCTCTTGCATTCTGTCTGGCTGCCCTCACTCCCCGTTACATTTTTCCCGTTTTTATTGCTGTTGTCGGATGCTGTTTGTTGTTGCCCGAACAAATGGCAAAAGTTTTCGCTTTGTTTTCACAATTGTTGACGTGCAATTCAAATGAGTTAACAACGCAAAAAGTGAGTGACCCACATAGCCCGCCAAAGCCAACATCTGGCAAACCGAACCAAAAAGAGAAAAAGTAAAAAAAAATCCAGGAATAATAAAAAATAAAAAGCTATAAAGCGGAGAAAAAAAGTATATATGGAAAAAACATGAAAAACTTGAAGTTGTAAAAACAGAGAAGCCAGAACAAGCAGGCAACATATGTACATATGTCCTTATTGTGTTGTTGATGCTGTTCACAGTTGCAGAACAACAAAGTGAATAAAGGCGGCAGGAGTTGGTAAAGTAAATGCACTGAGCAAAAGGGATATCTTCAAAGATTTAAAATTAATATAAATACTAAAATATTCTATTCTTTACAACTGTTTCGGGAGCACAGACCTCTTACTTTATTATAGTTCAAGAGTTCCCTTTTCTTGAGTGCCTTGATAATGATTAATATAATTTTAGATGAGTACCTTTTTCCCCCGAGTGTGCTGCTGGAGGGGGAAACAATTATAACCCGCATTTCCGGACAAACCGAGCAGATTGCCTGTTGCAGACAAGCAGTCTTCCACTCAGCGTTCGGCGCGAAATGTTTGTGTGTACGCTCCCAGCGAAATCCTCAACAAAATTGCATCCTAACAGCAACTTAGCAAACGCATCAAATGCGCTTAACAATTCAATTAGCGAGACATTGTTGGATGGATGGATGAAAGTACGTGCCGTACTTGTAAGTCTGCAGCTTTTCGGCATCGGATTACCGCAGAAAGTGGAACTCCAGCTCAAGTTCTGCGGGCTGGCAAACAAATGAAGCGCCAAATATGCGCACACAAAATAATCAATCGTCCCCCGGCCACCGGGAGCTTAAATAAAATGTAATTAATTACAGGATGGCTGGCTGGGGAAACTTTTCAGCCAGCAGTAATTTGCAGAGCAGCTCGGCATTCATTTGCGATGTAGAGCTGCAGCCCAAGACATCCGACCGCAGGGAACAGGAAGTCGGAGCAGAAACTCTTGTTGAAATTGTTCTCTGCCCGGCATTTGGCATAAGCAATTCTCGGGCTTAAAGGATTGCCAAGGAGGAGCACCTTCGTCAGACAATCCTGCTGAAAGCTGCAATTTTGCACTGCAGCCGAGAGCTTACCTTGTTAATTTGTCTAAAACTTTACCAGAAAGTCGATATTGAATGAGTTTTGACTAAGAGAAAATTTTGGCTTTTTGACTTGGGATCAGATCAACAACAGATGTTGTTAAAGTAAAATTGGTTAATTGAAAATAGCTTGTAGTTGAATTAACTAAAATATAATTGTGTATTTATTTATGGATATAAAAAGGAATCATATTTTTATATATTATAAATATAAATATGTAACCACAAATCCTTTATGTCATTCAATTAATTACATAATAGTGAATATATAACTTGACTTACAACTTAACTATAAATCAAGGCAGTTTCATTAATGCCCTGCGTTACTTAAGCAAGAAAGTTCTAAGTGCCTCTTGAATGCCTTTTCCCTATTGTTGCATTTCCAGGAAATTTAATTCCACTTTAGCTCAGATCTGACCAATTCAAGTAACAAAATATTGTACTTCCTCAGGTTGCCACAGTGACCCATAATCGCCTTATTATAGAGATACTCCACTGCGGCAGACGTGTCAGGTTGTCATGGATATATAGTGTAGTCGAACAATCGACAGACGGCGATTGCGGCACATTCACTAATAAAATAAAATAGAAATGTATTTATGTGCGGGGCTTGGGGAGGGGGCACACAATTGCTGGGCTGCTGAGAGGCGTTTGCCAACGACCGAATAACTAACCGCAAGGGGAAGTCACATACAAACAGAAACAGGACACTGGAGCAGCCAGGACACCAGCTGCAAAGCTGGAAGTGAGAAAATAACATTTTAGCTTTCGCTGGCTCGTGACAGGCTCACGGGATTCAGGATCCCAGGGTCCCTTCAGCAGGGGACACGACACCCACCCCCACCCAACCCTCCGCAGTGGCCCTTTCATCCGGCTGTCCGATGTCAGTCACTAGGACTCTTGTTGCTCCTGCCTGGTGTACATATAAATACATATACATTTATATATATTTCCCCTCGGTGGAATGCGACGTGTTTGCTGGGCGTGGAGTATTTATCGTGCTTTTATTTTGTCAACATTTCGTTTTTGGCCAAATGAAAATAAATTCAAATGATTTATTTACGAGCATTTGATTTATTTGATTTTCAGCATTTGCTGCAGCAATCGCTGCCACTCTGCCCAAAAAATCTCCCTCTCCCATTCCCATTCCCATTGCCGCCCTTCGCACATGAAAATTGTATTGTATTTGCTCAGACTCGCTTTTGGTTGACGCTCTTTGATATGCCCCAGAATTTATTTTATGCGGAATGTTTATTTGATTTCGCTGCTTTTTTGCAGTTTCATTTTCGGTGCGACAGTCAATAAAAATTGCAGTGTATATACTATCCCGTTCACTATATTTTTCTGCCTCTCACACGTTCTGTGGCAACTGCAGTTCTTTTTTCTACAGGATAAGATTGACGGCGGCAATGAATGAATTTATGCATATACATGCACGAAATCGAAAATGGATTAAAAAAGCTTGCCAATAACTCTTAGAGTGTGCGTTGCAATATTAGAAAACAATTTCGGTGTCAGCAGATCGAACGTGAACTCAGCAAAAAACTCTAATTGGCGCATTTATTGTTTAAATTTCATTTGCCGTCAGGGGAATTCCAAATGTTTTTGAAAAACTTTCAAGGCCAACGTTTCGGACAAAAGTTTCAATAGAAAACCTCATCAATTTTTCAGCCATTTATTGGCTCTATTTATTTGCCTTGCTTGGCCGGAAAGTGAACGAAAAACTTGAAACGACGGGAAAAGCAAACTTTTTTGTTTGCCTCGGCTCCGCCCCTCACCGAAGAAAGGCAATTCTATTTGGTATTATTTATCTAATGGCATTTGTCGCCGGGCATAAAAATAAATAAATATATATCTGGTCCGACCAGACGCGCGCCCTCGGCTCAAGTGTTTATGATATTTTGATTTTATTTCATACGAAGTTTGGCCCGAAACTTTCGTCGTTCTCTCACACACACACACACCCGGGGAAGCAGACAGTTCTTGGCAGTGTGCATTGATAATAATGACGCGCCCCTTATAAGGATACAAGGATGCCAGGACAGGGCATTCTGTCATGTGACATAAACATTTTGTTCTCACGACTTTCGGTTAGTTGCCGCAATTTTCTGCGACTTGGCGATGGGCGCAATAAAACTGCCTCGCCCGGCACTTTTGTCCAAAAACTTTCTTTTATTAAGATTAAAAATGACAAAAGCGCAATATTAGGGGGAGTTCATGCTCCTTGGCTCCTTGGCAGCCTGCTGATAAGCGTCAAAGACACTCCGCCAGAGAAAAGACAAGCTCATTTTCGCTTTCGCATTCAAGTGGGTGTCACGCATAAATTTCATAAATATAAGCGTCATTATTTCTGGCTGCCATTTTGCGGCCGCCATTGCTAAAGACGACGCCTCAGCCACGCCCTCGATTCGCAGCCCTTTGTCACGTCCCGAAAAACTTTTGTATAGTATACCCTCTCACAGGATCAAAAGGAAGCGACGAAGCAACCAACCTCCTTGGCTCCGGAACTCATCTAAATGGCGCAATTGTGCGAGTCTCATGTGGAATTATTATTTTCTACTTAGAAATGTATGTCCCGGGGATGGCAGCGAGTAGTGAGGCGGAAAATCCTTTAGGAGGAGGGTGTGTTCCTCCAAATAAAGTAATGGAAATTTGGATAGTAATTTACATGTAAAATTGGTGGAAAAATAAGTTTAAATATAATTTAATGCCAATTGAGCAAAAATGAAAATTAAAATACTTAAATACGATATATTATCACTGTTAAAATATAGTAAAAATATTTCTAATAAAGAAGCAACACAAAATTTTATATTATAATAAAAAATGTATTAAACAGACTTAAAGAAAATATTTTTTTCAGATTAAATAGCTTTTAGGTCTGAACTTCAAGCAACCTCTTGCCCATAGTTGCCAAATTGTTATATATTTTGGTAATGAAGAAAATTGTAGTAAATTTACAGCTTGCCATACTTAATGTAAGACCCTTTTTTGGCCACTACACTCGTGGCAATTTCGGTGGGCCATCACTCAATTCGGAGATCGTACTCCTTGAGCGGGAACTTGGGACTTCCATCATCTTCGATGGCATCGCGAGTTGGCCCGACAGCTAAAGTGACATCAATCAAGGCGCCCGGCCACGCCCCTAATGCGTTCACAAACACACTCAGGCACTCGCACACCCACCCATATACTCTCCTGATTTCCCGTTATCAGCAGCGGAGCATGTAATGCCGATGCCATTGCGAGTTTGCTGTTGTTTGCTCGTTATATCAGCGCTTGAGCTGGGATTGGAGCTGGGACCACGTGGCGTATGAGTGCTGTGCTGGCAACGTCAATTGATTGACGACATGAGCCGGGAAAATGGGGAGAGAAAAACCGAGGGGGGTGAGTAAGCGGGGGCCAAGTAAATCAATTATTGTGGAACAAAAGTTTCACATTATATTGCCCTGACAAATTGCTGTTTGTTACCCGGGCAATCGAGCATTTGGATCATTAAAAAGTTGCCGGGGCCACAAAGGATTGTGAAAATACAATAAATTTCTTGGCATACACTTTCGGCATAATCTGCGAGGAAGCATCAAATTGCCGTCGCAAAATGTAAACAAATTTTTAATATATTCCCAGATATCAGAGCGGAAAGAAGATCAATAAGCCAGATACAAGTGGCGGCTGCGACTCTTGGCTCTCACTTTTGCCAGAAGGGCTTTTTACGACCGGACCTTCTTCTCCTCTGCATTATGGCCCGCAGATTTATTTGCCTCGATTTTCGCTTTACAAAACTGTCCCATAAATATGCAAATTTCTGCGCTTTTCCTTCCTAAAAAGAAATACACAAGAATAATTCTCCAGAAGACAAAAAAAGGAAAAGGGGCAAAGAGGTTGTCAAAAGTATGTAAATAAATAAAGGACTAAGAACTCATAAAACTGCATTATTGGACACTTGAGAGCGAGATGAAGTGGCACAAGGCAGCAGTGGGCTAAAAGCACGAATCAGAGAACTAAGCGAAGGTAGAGCAACTAGGACTGACCGCAAATCACTTAAACTTTAGCGGAAACTCATTAGTTTCACTTGCCATTTTCCTCTTTTTATTTCCCGCTAAATTTCTCACAACCATCTGAGCCGAGAATGATTTTCATTGTTTCAGTTTTCAGAGAGAGAGAAAACTTTTCTAGCAGCCAGTCTCCTTCTCCAGCGGGAGATTCGCAAATCGATGGAAATTAATCCACTGCAGTTGGAGTGCATTAAAGATGGCAGAATAAATTCTGCTTACTTTGCTCTTATTTCCCACTTATTTTCCTGGAACTTTCCTCTGCGGCTCTACGCTCTGCTCAAAGCCAATTAATGGCACTTTTATAGCCCAGAGATACAAGCTGTTGCCACGGAGGTGTTGTTATTTTCATTGCCTTTAACTAAACTTACTTTTATTATTTTATTGGACTCGCTCGCCAGCGCTCTCCGTTCGTTTGCCTCGTTTTATGGACCAGAGCGGACTACAAGGACGTGCTTTCAGTGTGGCCTGCCAAGGCTAATATAACAAAGAATTTGTCTTGAGGACATGCCATCATTTGGGCCAATGATTACATTATGCGATAATGTAGCTCCATAAAAGGCTGCAGGGTGACAAACAGATAGTTCAGGGCGCAGTGTCGAGAGGGGGCGGGGCCATTTCGTTTGCCATAATAAGCTGTAAAAGTGACACATACAGTTGACCTGATTTTGCCAGCACATTCCTTCTGCAGCGCATCCTTGTTGCTCCCAGGTCCCGCTCCTTTGCTTAATCCAACTTTAAAATTATACACTAACGATCCACACAGACACTCGGGGCAGGGGAAATCGGCGTAGGAAAGGGCCCCGGAAAAGCGGGCTGTAGGGAAAAACAGGCGCCAACAGAGCAAGGATTAAGTTTGAAGCACTGAACCGTGCGGGGAACTAATGCAGGATCCAAGGCTCTCGTCCTTGCATTGGCTACAATCACACATTCGCCGCTTACAGTTCTGAGGAAAGCCGGGGAAAATTCGCTGCTTGCAAAGGCAAACACTCAGCGAAAAATAATGTATCTTCTTCCCAAATTTCAAGAATGATTTTAAGTTTAAAAATAAGGATAGTCAAAAATTATATAATTTAAACCAATAGAATAACCTAGACGGTTTTTCTAAGTTGATTTTTTTTTTTATTTATTTATTTTCTTTATTCTTCCTGTTGCATTTTTCCGCCTCTCCTGCTGTTGTCAGGGCTTTTCCCCTGGAGCATGTGAGTATCTGTGGAAGGAGTCCATTTCGCTCGTTCGCCTTAGTTAGCCACTGAACAACAACAGTGACAGCGTAAAAAAGTCGCAATTAAAAAGAGAAAAATTGGTCTGGAAAGGTAGCCAGCAGTCAGTGGAATGTCACATCCAGTTCTTTTGTGAAATTAGCTTTAATTAGTATTGGCAAATAGTACTTATTAAAACTTTAAACTCAACACTGACTTTATCCCCTTGAATGATTAATTTATTCATCCGTTTGTCTGTGAGTATATCAAATTGCCAGGGGCTTTTTATCCAGCATGCAGCGCTAATTAAATTTATAAGAATTAATTTGGCAGCAATTTGCGCAGCGAGACAAAAGTGGCGAAACGTTGCCAGCGGCAACAGTCAACAAAGAGAACAAACAAATAATAATAAAAAGAAAAGATTGAAGATGGAATGGTGGGAAAAAATATGAAGCCAGTAATAAAGAAGCAGCCGCTGACTTAATTAGTAGAGAGCTGCGTCTGGGGGCCTCTTCCGGTTCTCCCGCCAGGGCTTTTCTTCTCCAACTTCCCTCAAAATAAATAGAAAAACCCCAGCAAAGTTTGCAGTTTTAAAGGCAACTGTTGGATCCCGAGCTGTGACAATAATTTGAACATGTCTCAAGTTGATCATTAGCATATTTCATAGGCAGGCACGCCTAAACAGGGCCAACGACACAATTTTCTTCGAATTGCCGAAGGAGACCTTACTCGCATTTCCTTTTGCCTGTCAAGTCGGTGGAAATCTGCCTGCACATCGACATCTTTGACGCGCCAAAAATGCACTCAGCCGTGTGACCCATTTCCCTTTTCCCCCAGAACCCAGAGCGGCAAGCTAGTCAGTCCCTCCCACTTTTCCAACTCGTGCCGGAAAAAATGAGCTGCAACTGGTCTGTTGTTGCCGCTGCATTTTCCCGTTGCCATTGCCGTTGCCGTTGCCGTACTCTGATATTTCCCGGGGATGCATTTCACTTCTTCTCCTTACCTTACCTAGAATAACAAAATCTGGTCCGTAGTTACCATAAAATGATTTGATGAACGAGTTCTGTGCACAATTTGAGATTGCCTCAAGGCTTGCGCTGTGTGTTGGGAGAAGTTGCAAAGTCATAAGTTGGAAAATTTCGTTCTTAGCGGGTTTAAAGCAAGCTTAAAGTTTGTGGAACAGAAAACTTTGTACAACTGGGCCCATAAGTACGCCAGATTATTGGTAAGACGTTGGCCAAAGTTCAAAGGGTTTGTACATGAACTTAGAGGCCAGAAATAGGTGGAATAATTGATTGCCTTTTGAGACAAGTTTTGGAAAAAAGAAATGTAGATAATTATAATTAGTAAAGCTTGTAAAATATTTTCTTATTTTTTAGAAAGTATTAAGCATTCTTTTAGGAATTCTTTGATAATATTATAAATATTTAGAAAAATAATTATTTTTTCTGATATATTTTAAAAATGAAACACATACTGTCATCGAGTTTATTCAATGCCTTATTTTATTATGGATTATACTAATTATACTCCCAAATCTCTGATACATTTGATACACTCTCTTGTACGTTCTTAGCAAAGGTATTCCCCACTGGCTTTCACTCAATTAACATTCGGCCTATGAAATTCAATGAAATCTCGTCACGTTTTACTTTGCTTATGAAACATAACAAAGCCCGTCACGTTTTATTTGCCCCTCTGTGCGGTCCTGGGGATTATCCTGGAAGGGGAAGAGTTCCTTTGAGTGGGAAGACTGTTTGCCTCGCTTTATTTTCGTGTAATATTTTCGTTATTTGCCGTGTTAATAAACTTGAGCTGTAGCCTTTCGCTCGGCCCTCGTGTGCGTACATATCTGTTTGCCACGCCCCCTGTGCATATGCATAGCCCACATTCGGGGGCAGTTGACTCAGCTGTGTCCAGGTTGAGTCCTGCCTGCGCTGAATAACCCGTGAACCCGTGAACCCGTGCACCTTGCTCCACTCGGCCTCCTGTTTCCCGCCGCCCCCCAGGGCTGGTAACATACCAATTAATTTTTATTTATTTTAATGCCACCCGTTTTCCTTGGGGGCATAGCCCCGTTTTGCAAGCTTTTCCCGGTTTTCAGTTCGCTCCCACACAGTCGAGAGTGCCAGTTTGGACGTTCCGTAACAAATTTATGCATTACTTGCATTTTATTGACCCAGTTCTCTCTCGCATTCCACTTTTTTTCCTCCCTTTGGTTTTTTCTTTGTATTGCAAGGACGACAACGAGTAAAATGTGGAAATTAAATTTTATTTTAGCAACTTTATTTTTGGGTTCACCGGAAAACAAAGTAAGCAATTTCTGCGTGGGTTACACCGAAAAACTTTCAGTCCCCTTCCTTATTGTTGCACTTTTTTGTTTCTTTTTTTCCTGCTTAATATTTGCCATAGCTGTTTGAGCAAAGTTCAGCGACAAAGTTTTCACAACAACTAAAAGTTAAGCAACTTTTAAAATCTTTAAGTTTTTGTGTTTCCAATGTAACAATTGCTATTCAAATAGCTTAAATCTGAGGCACAGATATGATTTGGCTTTGTGATTTTTCATTTGGTTTTTGATTTCTGCGATAAGTGAGTTAAATGGAAATTTGGCAAAGGAAAAAGGTTGCTAATGGTAGCAGACAGGGAGAAAATGACGACAAATTGTCAGACTGATTGCGAAAGCCATAAAGGTGAGGTAAGTTACCTTCTACTTTACAGAAAATTATCCTTCGAAGATGTAATTCAATGATTTAAAGCCGATTTATCTATTTCAATTCATGAAAAAATTTATTAATTTTTTTGTTTTTTAAATATGATCTGATACGCAAATGATTTTTATAAAAATACTACTACACCTTGCTGTGGCTAACAAATTAGTATATTACAAAGTTCTTAGTAAATATCATGTGACACTTAAAGAGAAAAACATAGATTTTTCAAACTATAGCTTTTTGAAGGGTATGGTAGAATCTGACGGTATCATTGGAATACGCGGCAAACGGACTTTCCAGTTAAAATGTTTTCTTTAAGTATATTAACGGTGATCTTTTTGATGACCAAACCCGTACCGTTGCTGAATTGAGGTGGATTCTATACATCATTACATAGCTGTCATTATACGTCAATTACATAGCTGTCATTTGCGTTGTGTTATTCCAATTCTGATTCTTTTTTGTTATACCACGATTTATGTATAGTGACTGACGTTCCATGTCAAGTCACACGGGAACGCTGTCGAACGGGATAGAAAATATCTTATGTCCTTCTCCTGACTCTAAGCTACCTCCCTACCAATTTTCCAAATCTGTTCTGCAGTTCTTGAGTTATGGGTGCTGTAGATATTTATCTTTATTTTTAAGTTCAGTGCCGAGACTGGTATTAAAAAATCATAGCAAAAATGTGCCACTCATGGTTTAATTTGCTTTCAATTTCCGACCATAAGTACTGTAAAAAAACTTTAAAGCAACATTTTCACTGAAAACTAATCTCATATTATGGTCACTGCTGGACTTCCCTGTATGCGCTGAAAAGTTTCGAAATTCAAGTGGTAATTTTGTACTTTTTTCTGACAGGTGCTCGAAGCCAAAGCGAAGCGTTCGAGTGGCAAAAAATAAGTTAGCCCGAGTTATAAAGTTATCCATTCTCTGGCGGCTCGGTGGGTGGAAATACCAGGGGGCGGTTTGGGGTGGGGCTGGGAGGAGGCGTGGCATGGCAATGTTACGCTTGAAGTGTGCTCGAAGTGGGCGTGGTTATTTAATTAGGCTGCTCTCTTGCCGCTGCCACCACGGCGAATTTTATTAAACTGTTGTCATGTAGTCGTCGCTCGTTTATTTGCGTCGCGCAAACATTTCTGAATAAATTAGCTTGTCTGCGAGTGTAAAGAAAACTTCACAGCATGTGTGTCTAATAGAAATTTAATGAAAAGAAAAAGGGTTACTTTCAAGCCATTGTTGTGGAATTAAGTTGGAACTGCTATTTGGTGCATTCAAATTGCACGATTCGAGCCATATTTCTCGCGGATCCTTTCAACCCGCCCACTATAATTCTGAGAGGCTTTTTTTCCTTGGCTTTTTAAGTCCCTTGATGGCAGCAATACCAAAAAGGAGATACTTTCGAGGTTGCTTGCTCAATTTGTGCCTTTCTTATATTTTTTGCCATCGTTTAAAATTGCATGAATATTTTCTATGAAATTGCGCTCCTTTGTTCGCGTTTCGTATTAGTTCGAAGCTTTTAACTTGAAAATTTGGTATGAAGTGATTGTTAATAGTTTCCTTTGTGGTCAGGTACTTTCTTATTGGAAGTTTGGGAGATTTTTTTGTTGGTTTCCTAAATTTAAAAAGCATTAGAAATAATGAGAAATATTTGTATCACATAAAATGTACTCAAAATCAAATTTTCTGTTTTTATAGTTTATAATATTCTCTTTTTTATGCATTTTAAATAACAAGAAAAACTAATTTGAAATTATTGAAAAAAAAAAACTTATTTATGTGATATATTTAAACAATTTGAATGTTATATAAAAATCACAATCAAAACTTTGGCATACACAAATTTTTATTTACTTAGTTCTCTATTGTTTTTCACTAATATTTTTGCTTAGGCTGCCGTTTTTAAATCTAACAAACGGATATTGGCGATATTGTTCTGTGCCAAATGTCCATTGAAACTGGTTTTAATGAAGCGTGGCCACTCCAGTTTAAATTGATTGGCGGCTGGCAGAAACCGCCGACCGCAGGATGTTTGCCAATGGATATCGCGGCCATTTGGGGCGTTTTCGCCAATCTGCTGAGGTGTGAAGCCCCCAAATGTTATTGGGGCACGTTCGCGGATCGCTCGTGAGCAATTAGATGCAATAAATCACTGCTGCTTATCTGGCTGTGAGCTGCGGGTCCCTGATTCGATTTCCCCTGGCTCTGACTCTGACTCCGACTCCCTCAATCCTTGGCAGGCCCTGGGCCTCAAATTGCTCACATGGCTGCCTTTTCCTCACCAACAATGGGGCAGGCACACCCTCATGTATACACATCTCTTCATATATATACATATATTGGGACATTTTGGCGAAATTGCAGGCCCGCGGCTTTTGGCTTGGGTAATGGTGCGGCGCCAGGATCCCCCAGGATATATGGCCAATTGTTGGCGCAGCGGTGAGACTTGCAACTATTTTATCTGTCGCACAAAAATAATAATTTTATTTTATTGCCACTCACTCGGGGTATATAAATTGAGGGGGCGAAATAAGTGGAAGGCTCCTAAACCTACATGAGTCTAGCACACAGACTGTCTAGACACTTTATACTCAAAATAATGCAAGTATAAATAAAACTTATATATAATGTGGAAGATAGCATATACTTTTACTTCTTTGTATATATTTCCTTGCTTCATATATCATTTTAATTTATCATCAAAATGATTGCCAACTATTTTTTCAGCAAATGTAGCAATTCGAGCGATTTCAAGGACCCTCGTTGAGATTGGCGGGGATTTATTGGTGTTCGCCTCGGATTACTGTATGATTTCGCTGAAGACGAAATTTGCGGTCGATGCGGACAAGTTATCCGGGCCGCACAATTGCTTTCTTAACCTGGCTTAACATTTATATATACGGGGGTATATAGCGACTCCGGTTAGGTATCCATTATCCAGACAATGCTGACACACGTACCCTAATCATAATGCCAGGCATCGCTTTTTATGTGATGGCATGTAAAGCTCGACATCAACCTCAACCCGAAGGCCACAAAAAATAATGGCACCGCACACGAGACTCACTTACGGCAAATGAACCCCAGATGATAAATTAAGAGCGGCAAACATTTCACTTGCAGCTGAGTGAATCCATCCGGTGGAGCGGAAGTGAAAGTTCAGGTGGCTGTGGGTGTCGTCGAGTGGAAAGCGAGGTGTGAAACGACCGAGATTTGGCTCCCTGTAGTGGAGTTTATTGCGAAATAAACTTGGCATATGTAATGCCGTTTAATTAACCAGATAAATGCAAAAATCGTGTCCGTACAGCTCAAATCAATTAGCAGGGCCCAGGAAATGGATTTGGATTTGGATTTGGAGAAGGTAGAAGTGGAGTGGAGTTGGCTCCATCCGGTTTATGGCTTGATTTATGCAACTAATTAGGAAAAGCATAATTTTGGGCCCTGGAATATTATTATTTTATTAAGTCGCATACAGGATAATAATAACGATGACAGGGGCACTCTGGATATGGGCTACATCCAGGCAGGACACTAATTATGCTGCTGCATAAATCATTCATGTCCGAGCTCCCAGCTCTTTATATTTATGTGTGCATTTAGGGTTAGTCGGTCAGTTGTTAGTTGTTAGTTGTTAGTTGTTAGTGGGGCTTAAGCCCATCAGCCATAAATGTCAATTATGGCTTAGGCTTCCGGAGGAGAAACTCCTCCACATTCACCCTAAGTGTTGATTGATAAATTGATTGATTGCTCGGCTAGTTTGATCGTTAGCGCTTAGCTCGCGATTCTTTCCCCGCACTCTGATTTTCAGCCGCTGTCGATGTCATAAATTGAGATTAATCATGTTGTTGATGGGCTTTCCTCTCATTTTTTTTCGAGAGGGGTTTGTGTGCACAACATTGATGGCACTTAAGCCGCTTAGCGGTGTCGATACTGCGTGACATTGTTGCTGCATTGTCCATAATTGTTTGCATTTTGCGCGCCATTTGCCTTGTATTTACTCGAGTGCAGTCGTTTAGACGTGTTTCCCTTTCGCCCCGAGGCCGACATGTTTATCTTACGCAGTTCATTATGCAAGGAAAACGATAGTCCGCTTTTTGTGGGAGCACTGACTCACATTAGACGTTATTATCAGGGTTATTTATGAAAGCAAATTTACATTAAATTAATGGCGTTTTAATATGGGCTTGTCACTATGTTTAGCCAAACATCGGCTTTCATTTCACTGGATACAACGTGTTGATAATTTATTCATTGAATTTTAGCTATTTTTTCAGTCAATTTTAAACTTCCTTTATTTACTTTTATTCTACTGCTTTGATAAAGTCCCAGAATGTGGAAAATATTAATTAATTGCATTGCAATATATATATATTATATTAAAATTAAAACACCTCTGCACATCACATATCAGATTTTTTCCAAGAAATTTCAAATATTATTGCAGTTTATGTGCATTTCTTTCAATTTGTTTTGTCGAAAAACTGTTTGATTTTATTCATCCGTTTTTTTAGGCGTTTGACTGGAATGCTTAATTATTTCTATATATTATTTAGTACGTTTAATTGAATTCCTATTTATGGGTTAACTTTAATTCACATCGGAGCACCGCAAAAGTTGTGCAAATTCCTTTTCAAAACTTTTCACACTTTTTTGCCCGCGCAAAACCTTTGCTTAATTAATTTGCACGTTGCGTGTAAATTCCGGAGATAGTTTGACGCCATTCGTTAACCATTTGCAGTTAATTGATTACATATTCCATTAATCATGGCAAGGGCGTGCGGATCGAATCGAGCGCGGTTTGATGAAATTTATTTATATTAATTGAGGCCTTTCACAGCCATGACAAACGGGCCCTTAAACGGCGGCGACGCTCGCACACACGGATATTTCAATTTAATGCCTTGTATTTTTTATTTATTTCATCTAAAAACGATGGCCCCTGGAAATCGGTGCGTTATCAGCGTCGCGAATAAATTCTCGGCTATCATATCACATTAAAATAATTTATCTCCTCATTATTCGCTGTTGTTGCTGATGTCGTCGTGCTTCCCCCGTCACCAAACTTTACATTTTCGGTGTAATTTTTCAAGCTTTTCACACACAGCTCTGCTCTGCTCACTCGGAAAACGCACACACACACGCACACTTATGCCGGGGCACTCGGACGCCGGAAAACGCGCTCACCGTCGTCAACAACTGAAAATGTACTGAACCGACTTCAGACTCGGATCCTGTCCCCGTCTCGGGATGCTGATGCTGGGCCCGTACAGTGGCGTCCTCTGTTCGGTAGCACTTACAGTGGCACTTACTGCTAACCGAAAGGGATATTTCCTAATGTGATGATAACAAGCGATTGCCGAGGAAGAGCAGGAGAGAGTGCTCAGTAGGTTAGTAGGTTGCCTGTTAGCCGGCTTCTTACCAGCGGGAAATTTACTCTTCGCTGGTTTAACAGAAAAGCTGGCCAAACATTGGCTCTGTTAACTCAACAAGTCACAAAAAAAAGGATTGAAGACGCTAAGTAGCCCGGAAAAATAGGCAATACAATTGAACAAATTCATAAGAAATTGGTTTCAAATGTAAATTGCAAAATTTAATTTCTAAATTGAATGTCTTATTAGAATCTTCAACTTTTGACATTAGCATTTAAAATGAGTTCAATCAAAATCCTATGAAGAGAGAGGATAATACAATTCATATTAAAGTTTTTATTTTACTATATAATAAAGTAATTTAATTTGAATAATAAAGTTTTTAAAATCAAAAGACTTCAAAGTCATTAACATGGAGCTCCTGCTCTAACAGAATATTTCTCTTAAGCTCCCAGCAAATTTTCATGTTAAGTCATTTTTATTTAGCGTTCTCTCTCCATCTGTTATGGTGTCGTCACAAGGATGTTTCTCTTAATCTGTTATCCTTTAAGTTAACATTTTCTGTAACTCGCGCTAAGCCCAACATAAATCCAAACACAGTGAAAGTTAATTTAATTGTTTATTTCCGACCTAGGCACAATGAATAATGATCAGGAGTTTGTAAAGAATTTTCAATTAATGCTGCAGTTGACATTATTCAGCAGCAGTGGCCGGCTAAGCTGGCTTTTCAAGGCTTAAAGATTCGACTTGGAAAATGTTCCCATAACTCATGCGTCCCTGAGCATGTGTGTATGCGTGTGTAAGGATTGTTGCATAATTTAAGTGCCGCCCAGCAACAAAAATAAAGGAAAAACGAACAACAACAATAAAGGTGGTTCCGGAGTCAGAGTGCGGCCATGTCTGCACGTTTTTTTATTTATTTTCTCACATACTCCCTTGCCGCGTGGGTGGCTGTGGCCATTACTTTGTATTTAATAAAACAATGTTGTCAACGCCCCACCCACTCTACCAGAGTGTCCCTGTCAAAGGCATTATCCCCATATCCCGGCCATCGCCTGGTGAAAAATCTGGCTAAAAGAATGCCGCCACACATGCCAGGGCCTCTACAAAAATCTGCAACGCAGTTGTTGTTCCTTTACTGTGTTTATTTTTAAGAAACTTAATATTGTGCAGGAAACTAATATGCTTCAATGCAAAAATTTGCTATTATATATATTTGGTGATTTTTTATCTTTTACTTACGCTTGTGTGGCTGCAGTTCGTGGATTTTCATTTACTTACCTGCAAAAAAGTAAAAAAAAGGTCATTAAATTTTGAATTTAATTAAATAATCAAAGGGAAATAATTGTATAGCCTGTTTTTTTTGTAAAGCTTGATCAGCCTTAGTGGAAGGAAACACAAATTTGATATTCAATATGGTAAATTTTTTTAAATATTTCCTTAATTTACTTTTCTTTAAAAGAAAAATCCTTTGTTGTGGGCTTCAAACTACTAAGTAAACCTGTAAATGTCCTTAGTTTGTATCAAATTTCCTATTATAAGCTCACCTTAGCGTCAATTAGATGTTTGTTCGCCTAAATCTCAATTCGAGAGCAGTTGCCTCAAGACCTCGGCTTAACTTAATGCAAAACTAATGCCTGGCATGCACAGATAACTGAGAGGCCTGAGACGAAGCCAGCATCGTTTTGGCCATCCAATGCCTGGCTAAAACTGTTTGGGCCTGATACATTTCCGCACTGGATTTATGGGCAAAGCGCTGGCTCTGCCACGAACTATGCAAAATATGCCTCTCTGCCTGTGCCATTTGGCTGGCAGGCCGAAACATCTTGAGTAACTCGAGACGCAGCAGAATCCTTTCGTCCAAAGTCTGGCCGAAAACCGCAGAAATGCATTACCCCCTCGGCAGATTCGGTGTTCAGTTTTCACCAATGTTTGGGGATGTCGACTAAATTCGCCGCAGAGGAGAACGAGAGCGGGCTAATATCAAACGGAAGTGCCAAACACAGACGTACACAGAAGATCCCAGGACCTCTCTCTCTCTCTTTCTCTCCGGGCCATCCTTCTTCCGTTGGCAACGTCGCTCGGTGCTTTGCCTGCACTTGGCTTCGGTTTCCGTACACATTTGAGAAATGCATGTGGAAAATGCCAGCCACTGACTGCATTTGTAACTGTAACCAGTTAGAGACTGCTCACACAAAAAGCCGTCGAGGTGAGAGTTTGAATGCACTGGGAGAAAATGTACTACTGGAATAATATACAACAAAACTTTAAAGATATGCAATAAAATCGTATTTAAAATCTGAAACATCTGAGGCTTTTTCTAAAATCATAATTTATAACATTAAATTTAAATTCATAAATATATTTTCCACTTCTTATTCATTCTTATTTAAAACACAAATTAGTTCAATAATTAATAAAAATGTATACATTTATCAGAACTTGAAATACTCTTCAAAAATTTATAAAATATTTTCATTAATTCCTTCTTTTGCTTTGAAGACTTCTCTTGTCTTGAAATATGTCATTCTATTTCCAGGTCCCAAGGTTACGAATTTTATTATTATTTTTCTCCCAGTGCATATTCGTAAGAGCGTGCGTGTGCAGCTGAGTGTGTTTGGCTAAGCGGCGCATTTCCTGGCCTGGGCCATCAACTAAATAGCATTCATTTACGTTGATTTATGCTGACTGAGAAAAGAGTAGAATCTGGAGATGCGGATAGGGAGGAGGTGGGAGGGAACCTTTTCCAGGAGGAGGCAGGCAGCAGGGGAAGTATCTTTTCTGTGGGAATATTTATGCCCCAAAATGACACTTTAAAGTTGCAATAAAAACTGTGTCGTTCTAGCCATTTCGCTTTCGCTTGTGTTATTTATAGTTGGCATTCAACGATGTAATTACTTTTTCAACACGCACATGATGAGGCGGTGGGCCCCACTCAGTTTTCTACCCAATCCACACTCCTGTGAGTTTTCCCCATCGCCCGCTTTCAAACACTCAACCTTCGGGTCAAACGGCAATGGCTGCATTAGTCGTCGTCAGGGTTCGTCGTTGTCAATTGCCAACTGCAATTGATAAATTGGCAATGGCGAAGGTTTCCCCATTTTCCTCTCATTTTCCGTGGAACTTATTCTTCTGGCGACTCCCGGCTACCAGCTTCCAGCTCCCAGCTCCCAGCTTCCTCTTCTGTCATTGACAGTTCAATGTGCGCACTGATGCGCAAATATCAACTCCAATACACACTCTCGGTACTCTTCAATCGCCCCTCCCCGCTGCTTGCCACCTCCTTTTTTTTATTTTTTGTCGTTTTTGCCACTGCGCTTTTTATGGCAGTTCGTGACCGAGTTGCACTCGCTTTAAACTATTTTCCTATACATTTTTTTTTCCCCCCCAACCGATATTTCCTTTTTGTCTTTTTCGCGTGTTCCCTGAAATTGAATTAGTGGCGCTGGCAGTTGGGTTTCCTAATCTTCGAATGGTTTTAGAGAGCTGCCAAGTAATGGATGTGATAATTTGCTAAAGTCGGAATCTCTCCTAGCTCTTGGCTTTATTTTTAGTTCATCCTGTGAGCCAATGAAGGAACTGATAGGCTGAGTTCATTAAAAGTTATTGGCATTGAACTTAAAGGAACTGGTAAAGTTATCCTTTTTTGTTTTTTTTTTTTTAGAATAGTTCATATTGATTATCTAGTATATCTTCCTATTTTTCCTTGAACAGTAACTGAACAAAATAAGTAAAATAATAAAGTATTAGCACAGTGTTTTCCCTAGATATAAATCTAAGCCGCTAGAGATTACTTTAAAATATTACCAAAAAATATAGTACTGTTAATATAGCAAACGACTTTTTTTTTCAGAACCTTCCTTTTATCTCTGACTTTGTGTTTTGGTTAATTTGTTTTTAATCAAGCCTACTAAATTTATGAGTTATAAAAATGACTAGGAAAAAATGACTACGAAAGCCTACGCCGGCACAGAAACTTGTGCGCTGCGTGGGGGCACATTCAAAGGCCTTTATTTAGATTAATATCAAGGCTCCTTTCAGTTTCCAGAATTTACCGACCTGCCTTTTCTTGTTACTAACAAATAAATTTTATATAATAAAAACTTTATTTAGAAGGCAATATACTCGACTCGACCCGGCTTGCATGAAAACTGAAGCCACAAAAGTGCGCATATAAAAATCTCATAAATTGAAATAAATAAGGAAAATAACAATTTCGACCGCACTCACACACACGCACACGTGGAGGGGGTCGTAAAAATAGGGGAACCCCCGTACAAGGTTCTTATGGGGGACCTTGCTGTAATATTCATAACTCTTTTCAAATGTGGTCAAGTGCTGGGAGAGTGTGCAGGCGAAGCCCTGTCCTTGTAGCCGGACTGTGGCCAGGATTCGACAGCTTTTGATATTGCTCGTCCTGGTCAGAAGGAGGAACGAGGATCTAAGCGGCGGCGGCAGAATGGCAATAACTACAGTTGAGTGAGCTTAGCCGGGTCTGAGTCTAAGCCGAGCTGCAGGAGCGACCTGGCTTGAGTTGAGCTTGGCACATTTTATTAAAAACGAGATGGACGATGGCATAAAGTCCGAAAATTGCCACAACAAGATGCAGTCCTTGCCGTTTCCCCGTATACATTTTTTGTTGTCCAGCTGCAACTGCAGAAATGAAGTCCATGTTTGGCACATTGGATTCCATGGCCTTTTGCTTTGTGACTCGTATTTTTATTACTTTTCACCCGCATTCCCCTGTTCCGCTTCCTTGGCCATGTCTGTTGCATTGTCTGGCGATTTATGGATTTTATTTGGCCACTTTTTACTTTCCTTGTTGGCATTTGTCGCCTTTTGTATGTCTGTTGGCTTATTGCAGACACTGTGTGATGTTATGTGCTGCCAGCTTATACATATTTGCACTGAGGAAAGGTACTTTCTGTGTTTATTGACGTAGATATTTACAGTAAATTATTACTTAGAATCTTTATGTAAATGACTAAGAAATATTTTCGATAATAAATTTTCTATATAAAAAAAATATTAAATTAAAAAAACCCCCCAATTTTACAGCTGTTAACCCTGTATCGAGGTTACAATTTAACAACATTTTTTCCGCAGTGTACGGGCTTACGTATTTATTTATACGAATGCGAATAGAAATGGCTGCAATGTTTTCGCACTTGGCAACACATGGAGTTAGTTTATTGGCCATGAAATGGAGACATTATGGTCACCTCCCACAGAGCTTCTTGATCCCGAAATGCTGGGCATTCTGCGTATCCTTTCAATGACACTAACCCACTTCAAAAGCCGTCTGTCCTGGCCCACACACAAATCTGCCATCAGTTGAATTCTAATTAAATTCACACTTAAGCAACCCCGAAAAGCATTCCGCACACTCTCGTTGCCTGACCGTTATGTGGCCTGCCACAAAGTTGAAAACGAAGAATGGGGCATCCTGGTGGATCCTGGTGGGTGCTGAATCCCTTTAATGAAACCGCACACGATTCGGCCACAATTTTAGTTTGCACATAAAAGAGCGAACAAACAACTATAAACCGAGGATAACAAACGATGATAAGATGCTTAAAAGTAATTACAACGCATATTAAGTATTTATGAAACAATAAAACGTTTAGGCTAACGAGGCCCCGGAAAAGCCTTCGGATAAGGAAGAGCCAAGCCCACAAGCCAAGCAGGACCAAGAAACAATCATTTTCAAATTGTTTGAAAAAAGTTTTAGGCCCGCCTGGTGGGCCACATAAAAAACGAGGAGTGTAAGCGGAAATAAAACGCTACAAAATAATAAAATGTTGTCTTGCGCTGGGCAACCTCGTAAAAAATGCCGGCACATAAACAACGGAAAGAAAATGTGGGGGGATTTTTCAAGTGGAGTTGCGCCAAAAGAAAAGCACAGGAAGCGAAATAATATTTGCTGCATTTTGGGAGCCAAAAAATAATTTTCGGCCATCTGGAAAAAAGGGAAAACTTGTGTTGTATTTTCTGTTGAACAACACCTAAAAAGTTGAATACTATTCCCCCTGTTTTCTATATCTTTTTGTCTCCCTCTCTGGGTGTGTGTGTGTGTGTGTGCGTGTCAAACGATTAGTGCAGGACTTTCGAAAGTTTCTGCGGCTTTGGGAAAGCCGGAAAAAGGGGGCACTTGAAGCTCCACTGGTTGTCCTTTTAACGATGTCCCGCGAAGAGAAAAGTTTTGTGCAAATAGTTTATGGTTATTGCACTTGGAAATACGCACAACGAGTGTGTATATACGAATGGCTTAAATGATTTTAATTATTATTGTCAACATTAATTTGACTCGTCCCCCCAAGTTGTAATGGCTCAAAGATAAAACGAGCTTTTCCTAATTCATCAAAGTTATGAACGGGAGCAAAGCCTCCATAGAATTTTGTATGCATTTGCGGATTAGCCCGAAGGCTATACCTTTTCACCTGGTTCCCTGGAAAGCTTAAAAAAAGGATCCTTTCTAATTAGCTTCAAAGGACCCACCTACCTGCATGTGAACATAAACAAAAATATTTGTGCTCCCCGAAATTAATAAAAACCCATCTCGTTTTATGCGCCAAATATGTTGTCAAAATATAAAGCAACCTTTCTCCGAGAAGGAGAAATAAACGAAATTCTCAAAAGAGGATTTACAAAAACAGGCGCAGACAATTCGGCATAATGAGAGGTATCTATGGACGGAGGCCGGAAAAATCCCAGGGAAAAATTCCAAGTGAAATACGATAATTATGCGACATTTAGCAGTTTAGCAGGCGGCGGGAACAACAAGGACCGTCGCATTCAAAGGACCTAATGGCTGTGAGAAGGCTGCTCCCCGTGTAGAGAGTAAAAGCGAAAGTAAAAAAGGGTTACAGCATTTGGGGAAACGACGGGAAAAAGAACGAGAACGAGAACGCCGAAAAGAAAAAAAAAAAAAATAAAAAACACGCAGCGGAAATTACAAGAGCCGCCAGTTGGCGACGGCACAGCGAACGAAAAAAAGAAAAGGAAAAATACAGCGACAAGGGCCACAAATGCGAAATGAAATCGAATGCGCAGAGGGTAAATGTGTCAAGGGGGTGGGCGGGCATGGGTTAACACTAATGTGGGTGGATGTGCGTGGCAATGCGTCGCTGGGCTGGTGGGTTAAAGTTTTTAAAACTCGTTAGTATGCGCAGCGAAACGAAAAATCAACAATTTCTATTTTGATTATATTTTTACCACTGTGCCCGAGTAGTTTTCGGTTTGCAGCCGTTAGCCATTAAATGGCATATTGGTTCTTTTTCTTTTTTTTTTTTTGAGGGAGATTATAGAACAATCGGAAAACTAGAAATGTTTGATTAAACCTTTGTTGCATATGAATGCCAACTGAATGGCAAAACCGCACAGAATTTCTATGGAATAAATCATGCAAGATGTTAGTTTGCTTTATATTTTCAAAAGCTAAAAATTATTTTATTCTAGAGTCCAAAAAATAATTAAACCTATAGCTTTTGAAACTCATTTAATTGGTCCTCAAATCAAAAAACTCTTTACCGTACGGTACATTTGCTTCGAGCTTTATCCCTTTCGACCCTTACTTTATCCAAAAACAAAAAATAAAAACTAAACGTGGGATATTTAATAAGCATTTAAATGAGCAAAGTTGTGAGCCCGAAAAAAGTTTGCCCGCTCAATGCCAAAAGTGTATGTTTACCCCGGCGTATGCGTGATTTCCTTCCCCTACAAACACCGAAAAAGTTTTGAATGGCCGATAGTTATACTTTCACCTCGAGGCAAATGAGTCGGCCATAAAGCTAAAAGCGTTTCGCCCCCAAAAATGTTACTGTACATGTGCCGTATGCGAATCATCGTAAACATCCTGCTCATATATGTACATATACATATATGACAGACAAATTTCGCTTAATGGCCATGGCCATAAAATGGATTTAAAGCCATTTTTTGTGGTCGACTAAAAATCTGCTGACCAGGCCAGCGACCTCAAAGCCAAATTAATGACAAAGCTTAAGTCCTCCCAAAAAAAAAAAAAGGCAGCCACAAATTGCTCAACATATTTCAGAACGCATTTCCCTTTTTTTGTAGTTGTGATTTTGAAATCTGGGAATTAATGCTGGGGTCCAACCTCAAATAGATAAAATGCAAATTCAATAAGGAGGGGCAGCGTAAAAAAGCAGGCATTAAAATGGTCTTGGTTTCGTTGATGATTTCAATGAATTATTGAAATGACCTTGTCTACCTGGGGACCTTTTTGCAGTGCATGTAGGACAAATTGGACCCGCCTGGCTGCCTGCCTGCAGAAATTCCAGTCATTTTGCGAGTCAACTATGCGGGAAAGGAAAGTCACTCAGGAAGGAAGCTGCCGGATGGAAGGTGATTCTAGCTGCCCGCACCGTTGGCCTAGTCCTCCATTTGCGGGCGAGACTCTCCTTTGTTTGCCAGCGAGCCGCAAAAATAATTGCCAGGGCAACCGTTTTTCGGTTAGAATGTACAACTACAACAGTTCAGTTCAGTTCATTTTCCAGGCCAAAGTTTAGTAACTGTAGCACAAAAATGTGTTGCGGTCAGATTTTTGGAAACATTTTTGGGGAGTTAATTTGTCGGTGGCTGCTCTGAAAATAATAAGCTATCATCCACCACAATCGGGAGCTGTCTGAGCCAGTAACGTAGTTGTAAGTGAGTAAGACAGTGAGAGAAATTAGCCCCAAGCTATACTGATTCTAAGATTTAAGGTTAGAGATCCATTAAGATATCTCCAAATATCTGCCAGAAAGTCTTGTGTAATTTCTTTATTTAAATTTGAAACATAACTTTGGTTTTTCAGGATTTTCCTTTCTAAATTTCTTTATAAGGATAACACGAAACCACTTTTCTTGTATTAATAATTCACGAATATACTTGCTGCACAGCCCCAGGAAAGATTTCGCTTGCATTTCTTGGCTGTCACTTGCATGAGATTTGGTCCCCAGCTCTTGGCCCCTGTCTCTCCGTTGGTTTACAAGGTTTACCCGGCTTACCTGGCCCCGCATGCTTGCATATGCATTAGTCAGAGGGTCCTGTCTGAGTGACATGGCCAAAGACTCGTTTAACTGCTTGTGCTGCTGCTGCCGGCATACGCTGCGTATGCGCAATCTGCTAAGCAAGTCTCCGGGTCTTAGCCTAATTCCACCTAAGCGCATTACCCTCCACAAGCTGTGACTCTTGCCATTAGCCCACCAGCATTGCAAATAATTTAATATCTGATTTATGCGACGCTGCACACCGAGTGACTTAAGTCGGACCTGAATTCCCCGATGCCGGGAATAATTGATGACGGCCGTTCCCAAACTCGTGCCTGATTTTACCGTCGAGTGACTTCGATAAATATGCAGAAACTTTGGCTGGCATTTGATGACAGGTTAGCAAACTGCTCTTCCGGCCACATGAACTTTTCCCACACCCGCCCGGAGACTCTTAAATATTTTAGAAAATTCATTGAACTTTCGACTCGTTGCAGCTTCTGACACCGCCAAATGAGTGGCAATTATTCATGCAATTCTAGAGAAAATGTGTTTTATGGAAGTGACAACTATGGAGCTCAGCTTCGGGTTATTTTACACATAGGTAAAAGTTACAAGCATAATATTTCAGTTTTATTATAGCTGAAAAGATTAATTAAGATTTCTTTAAGTAATTTTTATATTACAATAATACAATAGTTTACTTTCCCTAGGGGATTTTCTACTTTGATGCCTGTTCAAACTTTTAAATCCTTAAATATTATCCACAAAATAGTTGATTTCTCCGGCAACAAAGTAGGAAAAAAGAACAAAAAAAAGAGGAAAAACCCAGAAATTGCATTTACGCGGTTCGTTAGACCAACAAACAGAGAAAAGAAGCGAGGCAAATGGCTCAAAGGCCAAACCAAGTTGGTCCAAAGGCAAATCCGGGTCGTGTTGGGTTTTGCTCTTGGCCAAAAGCACAGAATGGCAGCCAAACATTTTCGAGTGGCGGCTGCAGTAGCAGCACAAGCACCAGCAGTTCCAGAATTATGCTACAAATTTATGAGACGACATAAATTTTGCAATGTTTGTTTTGGCTACACACACACACTGTGTGCGCTTGTGTGTGAGTGTTGCAAGTAGAAAAACAAACCCAAATATCTAAAGCACACACACACATGTACCCACAGAAATGCAGAGAGCCAGCAAATATGCTGCCGTGTCAGGACTATGAAATACCCTGTACTAACAGTTCTATAATAATTAAGGTAATTTTATTCCTAAAATCTTTATAAAGTATATATCGCTTTATTTATATGTAAATTAAAAATAAAGCAATAAAACTTAGTTCAAAAATTTCTAAGCTGTAAAACAAATTTAAAAAAGCTTTCTTTTCTAAATACAGATTTCTAGAATTTATTCAAACTATGAACCACTTTCAATATCGTACATCTACTTTATACTTTTCCCTCCCAATTTTCTACTCAATATCAAAATTCCATATCCCCCTTGTCCCTGCTCATAGCAGGTATAAAGTGCAGTGGCAGCCTTAACCCATCCCACACAGCTGGGGGTCAGAATGGTCCTGCTCCATGATGAATGTCATGCGGTGAAATTTTAAGCCAGCAGAAAAACCCACGAATGCAGGGAGCAGGCAAGAGCGAGAAACAAAAAGGGAGGGGTGGCAAAAAGGGGCGGCATCTGGGCAAAAGGGGATGGGCGGCGTATAAACCATCGCCTCGTCATTCTAAAATTGAAAAATGCATGCAACTGTTTTGAAGGTTGCCTTTGCATTGGCAATGGGCGTCTTTCTGGCGAATTTTACATGTCCAATTTTTTGCCGCTCTCTCTGTCTTTCTCGCTTTCTGTCTCTGTTTGGTATTTCCCCAGCATCCACATCCACATCCACATCCATCTATCCATCTTTCTCACCAGTGTCCTGACAGGCAGCGACCTCCAAGCGCCGGCAAATAGACAGGCATGTAAATTACTGGCACATGTGCGTTACAGGCAGCTGCCACGCCCATCGGCATTATCCCGTTTGACCCCAAAAAGTGCAGAAATGTATATGTGTGTTGCTCGATCTGCATGTCCTGCATTGATGCAGTCCACTTCAAGTGCTTGGCCGCATGAGATTCTTCACGTGGAGTGAGGTGGCACCTTCTTTTTACGAGGGGCCACGTTTTTCGCGAATGCTTTAATCTTACCTGGAAAAACTCATGACATCGGAAAAATGAAAGTGGAATGGAATGAGTTTAAATTAAATAAAAATAACAAACAACTAAATAAATGTACCTAGCTTAAAATTCAAATTAAGTTGCTTCCAATGACGATCCCGATTAACAATAATTAAATTCAGACTTTTTCCTTTTCAACTTCAAAGTTATATCTCCTTTTGGCTCTAATCAAGTCGACAATAGACAGAGTACAACGACTTAATTGGCTTTTACGGAACAATTTGAAGATGACCAGGTTTCCGAGCCCAGTCTCTTTAATGAGTCAAACCCCTGGGGAAGATGGAGTAACCACTTGGACAGCAACCTGCTGTTGCATTCAAAACGTCAGTTGCATTTTCGGCTAAATTGTCTTCTTTTTTCATTTGACTGTTCTGTGCGGTCGCCAATGACAGCAAAATCTCCGATGCAGCCCCAAAACTCAGCTTCCGGTTTTCCCCCGAAATTTTTCCTTTTTTTTTTTTTTTTGTTGCGTCTCCTGTTTTCTGTGCCAAATTGCTGGCGTGTCGAGGCAAGCAACACGTCACATGCCTAAATGCAATTTTTTCCCCCGAAAATGCAACCCTTCTGCCCGCCTGAGCCACCTATGGTCGTCAGCCTGCAAGCTGAAAGTCAGTGCAACAGTTTGTGATGTTGCCCCTTGGTTTTCCCGTGGTCCTGGGCATGGCATCTGAAGTTACTGTCATGTCAACTCTGGCCGAGTGGAACGATATTTTAGCTGCATGTGGAGGCTGGGAGGCTGCAGGCACATAGCTTTTATGTCTATAATTTCAGCAACGAGGCATGTATGCACTCGTTGTTATTGTTGTCAACATGCTGTCCACCAACAAGAGAACAAAGCAGAACCGGGCCGAATACACAGAAACCAGTTCGGATGGTAATGGGTTTGGCTGCGATCACTTGGAGAGCACTTGACGAAAAGCGTCACTAAAATGGAGTTATAGGCTACATTTTATAGGTAATATTTTGATTACAATTTTTAACTGGGATAAGATTCTGCACATGTTGCCCTAACAAATATTTGTTAATATAAAACATTTAATTTGTTTAAGGTATTTTAAAAGGACAAACAACTCATCCTTACCTAAACATATAAAAAGAATAAATAACTAAAAACCGTATATGTAAATTTTAAAGACTTAAATGTTCTAAACATTTCTTACAGTGTCCCAAGTGCAAAGCAGCGACAACACTGTCAACGATTACTGGCAACATAAAGCACATTTAACATGCTATAAACTCGCAGTGCCCTGTCCACTGGCAAACATTAAAAGCAGCCATGGGCAGGGGCTTTGCTCTGAATTCGATTGCAGAGGCATAATTGAAAAGTTAATTTCGGGAGCTCTAAATTTCAATTAACTCTGCCAAGTCAAAACCGGGAAAATTCGCCTGGATATATGTGTGATCGAAAATTGTCAGAAAGCTTTTATCGAGAAGTCTTCCGGCATGTCTATGTGGGTTAAGAGCGACCCCAGAACGTGGTCAATACGCAAATGCAAATGTCTGAAAGTTAGCCAACTCTGCCAGGCATTAACTGGCCCTGTCTGGACATCCGTATCATCAAACCGCAAAAGACGAACGGGGGGGAGCCACACAAATAAGTTTGAACAATGCCCAGTTTGGAACGAAGATAAATGCCAATGAATGGCATCATGCCACATGCATATGAGTGATGGCAGAGTACAGTAGGACACAAAGTGCACTGCTCTAGGGTTGCCAGGGTCTGCAGAATGACACACTAACTGCATGAGTGAGTGCGTTGAATGAATGTCCTGTCCTCGAATTCATTAGGCACCAAGAAAAATAAGCTGGAATTCCAAACAACATTGAACCCTACAAACTTAATTTCAATTAATGTACTTATGTTACTTGTAACATCCCTAACTTAACTTATTTTATTTTAAAATAAATCAAATAGTTAATACCGCTGCCTCCTTGAATAAATGTCTTCAAATGAGATTTAATTTTCCAAGTGCACTCTCGCCGGTCTCTCAGCTATTCTTTTCCTGTACAAATGAATTGTTGTTTATTTGTCTCCTGCACACACGCTCACTCTGACAAATTGGCTTTGTATATTTCAAGGCATTTAACTGCTCCGCGTTTTATGCAACAGTAAATTGAAATAAAGGACTCGCCTCTCATGGACATTAGCCGTCCATCTGTGCGGGTGCAGTGAACCCAGGAAGCTCGGTCACAATTTAGCCAACTTAAAGCAGAATCCTTCAGAGATGAAATTCGATTTGCCAGTGGCAAAGCATTTCGCCAGCCTCGACGCACGCCCGTCAATGCAAATATCTTGGCAGCCGGCGCTTTGTGACATCGTTTGCATGCTGAACATGAATTTCAAAGATTTCGCCACCGCAGCTGACACTCGTTAGCAGCCAAAGACGGCCTTGATAAGGCCGCTCACAGGAGGAACGTGACAACTGGCGGACAAAAACGGTCTGCTTCTCCACTTTTTCTACTAAACTACGGGCGGAATAATGAGGTGCATAAATTGGCACAAGCCGGGGCCTTCAACCTGCATTATCTATGATCGAAAAGCATCATATTAGTCGCATAATCGGGCACGGGCCTACCTGGACAGAAGACCTCTGCAAATATGCATCGGGGAAACTAAAAGCAAAATCCAAATTTTACATGCAACAAGAGTGAAAACTACACTGGCATGTCTGCTACAAAATGATTATGCTAATATTTTGATGGACACGCGTGGTGTGTGTGCATAAATATTCCACGAAAATGTTTCCCGGCAGTGCTAAATTAACCAGCAATATGATAAAATGTTTGTTTTTCGCTCTTCTGACAACACAATTTATCAGCTTGATACGGGGAAGTATAAAATGTTTCATATTCTCCTGACTTTTAGACAGAAGTAGTTTGTAAGGACTTTCTAAACGGGACAGTGTGTAATTAATTTATGCTGCTAAATCATTTCATTTTTCTTGCAATATGGTTTCTGCACGAAATGAATTTCAGAAAAAAACCATTACTTATTACAAAATTCAATTCAATTTGAATCATCTGTAATCTTATAATCTCAACCAATAATTTTCGCGTTCTTTGCCAACTAAACAACTTGTTGACCCCAAAATAAGGAATTCAATTTTGCAAGCAGAATGGAAAACTTGGCCCTAAGGTGGGCCAACCGCAAGTAAATGAAGGAGCAGTAGAGGCAACTTCCCTCGGGGCTCGGAGTGGAGGAGCACAAAGGAGCACCGACTTGTGTCAAAGGAAGCCGCTGCCAGAAACACCAGCAACTTTGGATGCCGGAATTTCTAATACGCTGCAAAATTGTTTGCCTTGCGAGCTGAAGACAGTTTAACTTTAACTTTCGCTAAACAAAAGGCGGGGCAAACTTTTTACGCAACCATCAACTTTACATGAAAATTAAATAAGTGCCAGCTTAAATAACTCGAGGGCTAGTAGGGAAGTAGGAAAAGCAACGAGAAAATGAGGTAGAAGCCAACAAAGCCAGGCTATATAAGGCACTTCAGGAAATACTTCCAGCCAAAGAGCACACAAATAGTGAATATAGAAAAGGTAACTTTAATTAATAAGTAAGCTTTAATATTAAGTGTACAAACATCTTACAAGATATATATATTTTTATATGCTTAGGAAGTAAGAATATATTTTTTAGTTCAATGTATACTTTTTCTTATTAATTAATTACGCCAAGTAAAAATAAATATTGGCACTAAAAACATTTGGTATACAGTTTCTAAGATTATTTTCAATTAAAAAAAAAAATATTTTAGCTAGAACCAAAAAATTTATATATAATTTAATATTTTATTAATTATTACCATTAACTTAATTAACAAAATATTAATTTAAGGAATCATGGTGGCATTGCATTTTTTCCTGTGCATGAATAAGTGAACCAACAAAAAACACCCAGTTCACACACAAAAGGTTACAGCAAACAATGAAAAGAACGGCCAAGATGGGGGAGACAGGATGAGGTCCAGCCAGAGGAAGTCATCTGCCACTTCCGCCGCAAATGACAGCCAGGTGAGCGAGATGAGAGATGGCGAGGGCAATAAAATCCTTCACTGCTGCTTTGACAGCTGCTACTTGTCATTTGCCGATTTTGATTTGGGGCCATGCATAAATATTTATTTAATTTTAACACTCTCGACCTCGGGCTAGTTTGATATCAAAGACAAATGTTACCAGTTAATTCACAATTTCTATGCCTTTGCACGCAGCCAGCCAGAAATAAGTGGGCGAGATCTTAATCAGAAACTATTCTCGGGGTCCTGACAAATTCGTGTCGCCTTCTTGGACATTTATCATCGTTTAAGGGTCTCCCGAGTCGAGTATGTATATGTAGATATTCCCGGTTTCAGATGTGCTTGTGCGCCTTGTCACAATCAAAAACTCTTGCAATCATTACGGGTTATTCCAGCAAATCTCTGCTTCTCTAGCCGCCTTTCCAACTTCATTTTCATTCAGAGGAGTCAGCAAGTTGCCGGCAACTTTTGCTTCCGCCTCGCCTCCCCAGCTGCAACTTTGCTCTGTCTCCCACAGCGCTCGCCCATCTTTTCGCCAGCCGATTCTCATGATTCTCTTGTTCTCGGCGTCTATGTGGCAGCTGCAAATTGTCGCATTAAAGTTTTTATTTTCGCCTTGTTTGCCGGCTGCACTTTTGTCTCGTTTTCGGCGAGTCGATTCATTTCAATTTAACGCCACCACAAATTATGCCTTTTGTCACGAATTTTGAATTTTCGGCTAGCCCGCAACAACGTGGCGTATACGTAATCGAATTAAATCAGCAACTGACATTGAAGCTCAGGACAAGAAAAAAGATAATAATTAAATCAAAAGGATCATAAACCAACCTCAGAAATTTTCCAACCTTTAAAGAAAATAATTTTAGAGCTTCGGTGAATAAAATTGTAGATCTGTTTTATTATTCTAGAAAGTAAATCTTTTCATCGTAAGCTTATTTATTTTTTAATTTAACGAGAAGCTCAAGAGTTGAGTAAAACAATTTGATGGGTGAAAAATCAACAGCCAGAAGATAAACTGCCAAGTGCAGGGATTCCACAGCTGGATATTAAGCACTTTAATTAACTTGCGGACGCGAGGCATTCGCAAAAGTTTCCGGGCATCAACTTTGAACCGCAAGGTAGTTTATTTCGCAAGGATTGCGGTCGGGGCTGTAGCTTCCAGCCGGCGGAATGCATTTGCCTTGCCCACTTACCGCATTATATGGCCAATAAGGATACACAGGTATGTGCCTTGTGTGCGCCTTCCCGCGGCGTAATTAATTTCTTTGAAAATATTTCGGCACAACCGAGAGATTCTTCTTCCTGCGGTGCTCGGTTTTAGCTTGACTTTTGCCTTTTAGACCTGAGTTATGCACGTGGTTGATACCGAAACTTAAAGACAGTTTAATTAGGTTCCATGAGAGGATAGAAAATTCAGCCGGAGGGGACACTGACTCCAGAGTCCTGTGAAAATATTGTCCCCGAAATCCCGAGAGGCCATAATGCATGGACAAACAATCGAATATGAGAGACAAGGCAGCTGACTTGCCAAAGTATGCAAACAATTTTTATCAAAACAGAAACTTAAATAAAGCAAACAAATTGATGTGACCCCATACTTCGATCTAACAAGATTCCCATCCCCATCCCCATCCCCCTCCACAGCGACTCCCCCAAAAGGAAAGAAAGCAAAAATGGGTCCAGTATCTTTGGCCCAGAGCACAATTTATTGGCTCGGCATTCATTCATCAGGAGGACGAACTCATCAGACTGTAATAATTTGCTATCAGAGAGTGTCACGAACAGGACGCCGCCGGGTGTGGGTATCAGGGGGTTTTATTCAGGGGCTGTTAGGGGGTATGAACGGGGCGGGCCTTGCCCCAAGTAGTGGCAACTAAACGCCTTGTGGAGCCATCAGGGGGTAGAGGGTGCTGCGAGGGAGCTTAGCAGTCAAAGTAAAATTGAATAAAGGCACGAACGACAATAAAGCGGTGGGTGGCGCCTCGGTGGAGGTCCTTATCCAAATAAACAAATGCGAGGAGAGGATGGGGAAAGTCAACGGGTATATACTCTTGAGAAGGATTTAGGTTCTTCAATACGCAAAAAGGAGGATATGTTTTTAAAACCAATAAAAAAGTTAGCCCATGTAAAAATCTCTCACATGCTAGTTTCGGAAAGACATTTTGGAGGCCTAAATTACTATCAGTAAACTATAATATATTGAATAAAAAACAAAGAGAACTTAAAATTTATTTATATTTAGGTAATGGAACTATGATAGTAAAGTCTTTGAAAGTTTCTACCTTAAATCAAATTTTTAATTTTAAGTTTTAATAAAGTATTTATTTTTCAGTTTATTATGGAATAAACATCAATTTAAATCTATATTTTTCCAAAGCGAAGGCAAGGATTTTAGATGGAAGAGAAGCAATTAAAAATAACGCAATAAAAACAGTCCAAATTAATTACATTACTTTTCGTCCTCCTTTCCTGGCCATTTTCCATGTATCCCTGCTACCCTATACAAAAATATAAAAAAGAGAGAAAGATGGCCAAAAAGAGTAGGAAAAGTGGGCGGAAGAGTGGGTGGAAAACTGGGTGAAATAGTGGCAAGGGTACGGATGTGAAATGGCAGTGTAATGTCAAGTGTGCGGAAGCATAAAACAAACTCCTAACGGGTTAGCTAGCAACTCTTTTTTCACTTTCCCTCTTTCTCCGTGTGTGTGTGTGTCAGTATCTGTGTGAGGAGAGGGTGTGTGTGTGTGTTGTGTATTTGTCTATGTCAAGTGTCAACATTTACTTCGTGACAACACAAATTGTGGCTGTGGCCATTTTAACACCCACAACGACTGCGAGAGTCGAAAAGCCACAAGTGTTGTCCCTTTTCGGGATCGTAACCCGCCTGTTTTTCCTAATATTTTGCTGGCATGTGTAACTGCTACCATAGAGCGTGTGTGTGTGTGTGCGTGTGTGCTTGAGATTTTTCATTTTAGATGTGGTCGCTAACTTGCCACGCATTTGCCTCCATCTCTCTTACTCACTCTGTGAACCGCTCTCCGAACCACTTGCCTTTGTGCATTGCAAATGAAGCCACAATAATAAAAACCCTAGACTCTTGTGGGTACACTGTGATAAATGTCAAGGTATTACTCTTTTGTTTTTGGTATCAAATATAATTTCTATTAAAAGTAAAATTGTAATTTTCTTTTGATGATTTAAAGGTATTCTGATAGGTTTCTGTATTTCACAGAATACTGTTTTGATTTCCGTAACTAATGATAGTGTAAGACGCTTAAGATCGCATATAAATCAAAGTATATTCGAATTAAGTTTAAATCTTTTATAAAGAAGAGTATAAAGATAAGGTAAACGAAATCACTTCATAATAACTACATTAATTTGCATAAGCTTGTAGGCCTCTTAGCACTAAATTTAAGTGATTTAAAATCCCTTAAAAACATTTTTAATTAATATTTTATGAACTTTATTTGGTATATAGTACACCTAAACTTCCTGAATGGTAATTTTTCCTCCGTGTACTTCACAGACATGTGTGCGTTTTGTGTTTGTGGCTTTGCAACAGACTGCAACAACCTACAAATTATACTTTTAAGCTGGCTCCCCCCTCCAGTTCGCACTGGTAGTTTCTTCCCCATCGAGGTTGTGCTTGTAGTTGCTCTTATCTTCGGTGCTAACACTCTGAATGGCTTGCGGGTTAGTTGGCCCGGCTTACTCGTCGCCTGTCGCCCCTTTTACGCCCCGACAGTCATCTTCGTCGCATCGTAATTTCTAATTTGTTTGTATTATTACCGCAGTTCCAGGCGAGTTTCTTGCCTTTTGAGTTTGTCTCTATTACGGATGACATTTGTGACGGCTAAATTGAATAATGCTGTTTAAGTGGAATGTGCAAGGATGGTATCCATTTACAATTTAGTTAAGATGTGTTCATCTTGAAATTGTCTAAATTTTACTTTGTGGTTGGGGAGGTTTCGCATTTAGCCTCACATTTCTATTGGATTTTCTCTTATGGCTTAACTTGGCTCTCTTAAGGTTTTTTTGTATAACAGATTTTGAAATATTAAAACCTAAGGCAAGCAGAAATATTTGTATGGAAAATGTAATTTTTAACCCTTATTTATTTTACTTATTTTCGATGTAAATTTATGCAACACTTTACAGCTGAAATATCCCGTTATTATCGAAGCGCAAGGTTTTCTGGTAAATATCCTTTCATTCGAAGTATCCATTGCAGGGAATTTCAGAACTAGAAAATATCGTATACGGATGTGAAAGCTGTTTAGCTGTTGTATAAAAGAAACCATTATTTAAAATAAAAAGGATTTTATTGTTTATGAAAACAATATAAATTCTGAGAAGAAGTTACCAAAAATATAAAAAGCTTGTTGCTGTATGGTACTCTTATACTTTTTCCTACAATTATACAGCTAGCAGCAGCTATAACAAACTTATATTATGGCAGAATATTATATCAAAAATCCAAGTTTGTCTTATACATTTTATAAATATACTGTAAGAGCTCAACATATTTTCCTATAGATATTTTCGAAGAGTTTTATAGGGAAAAGCTTTGCCCATGCCCCAGCATCCTTCGTCCAATCTTGCTATAAAGCTTTTCTGGAGAGTTTTTCCTTGATAACTAACTTTTTAATTTAATAAACTATGCCTAAGTAGATTGGATATTAGAGAATTTGAGTTTTTTAGTTCTAGTTTATTACAAGTTTATTTCTTACATATTTACTGCTCAAAACTTCATACTCAACTTTCTGGGAAAATGTGTTTTCTTCTAAAAAGTTTTTCGAAAATATTATTAGCCAAGTTAACCACGTGTCTGGGCCACAAAGACTCCCTTTCTCGCCAGATCTTGGCCAGTTGTTCACTTGAGTGACTCCGTACAGAGTTGTTTGTGCCTTTTGCAGTGATTTTGTTTTGGCAATTGCCAGAAAAACCTTCGTACATTATAAAACAGTTTGGTCTGCCAGTTTGCGGGACTCGGCCAAAGTTTAATTGTTGAGGTTTCTGTTTGCGTCTGACATTTGTGTTTTTCGGCCACATAGAGCAGGAACTTCACTTGCATATATATGGGAATTTTTATGAGGCACTCATTAAGTATTTGGTGCAAAAGTTTTAGCCGCTTTACTTTTATTTTCGCCACCAAATAAAACCCGTTCCCTTCTAAGGCCCAAGCTGCGGCTGTGTGTGGTCAGTTCAGTTGAGCCTTAAGTGAGTCTGAAGTGCAGCTGACTTTTAATTGGGGTCGAAATCACTGGAGAGGGCGTAATTATGCCGAGGAATGAGCTGCAAGGAGATTAGCATATTTTTTTCGTTCGCCAGAGTCTGCAGATCTTTAGTATGCGCAATTTGGAGTAACTGCAGAGATGTCAAAAGCTTATCAAAAGAGATAAAATAACAAAAAATAGGAGGAGAGATGGTCGGATGTCTGGTGCTAGTCGGTTGCCGTTTATAAAAACTTATCGATGCCATCAATCACCTCAGCGCACATGCGACGACTCCTTGGTCGAAGTCTGGTCTGGATAAATAACTTTATTAAGTGCCCCAAGATTTCATGTCAAAGTGAGTCAAAGGGGAAAAATGAAGTTGCACTTGCAGAAGGATGCGGGCCACAAATTGAAATTGAACCCGAATCGTGGCATTCGCTTTGTGTTCGATATTAATCAAAGTTGAATTGCTTGTTAATATGGCGAAGCGATTTCAAATAGAAGTTCTGCCAAGTGCGTCAGATTAATTTCCGACTGAAGAAGGTACATAGGGTCCTCTTTCAAAGGATTTCAACGATGACTAGTCATATCTTATATATTAATTAGTGGAATACAAACTATTCCATGTAATTAAGCTTGAATGTTTTTTAATTAAAACAGCGCACGTAGGCAATTTCCGAAGCGGTGAGCATCTGCTGCTGCTTTTCCAACGAAAACTTCTGTTTTCTAATAAACTTGAAAAATACAAATTAACTAAACGCCCGCAGACTTAACCCGCAAAGATGCCGGTTCATAATTAAAAAGCTCTTAGCTTCGCATGGAGCCGAGTCTATTCCCGAGGGCTAGCCCTCAACAACTTTAACTTGGAAGAAAGTAGGTGAAAGTACTATTTAAGCCAGCCTTGCTGAAATGCTCAAGAACAGCAAGGGGCAGAAAAAACATTATTCCACTCTGCAGAAAAGAACTCTCCCAGAACAGAAAAGCGAGGAAATAGCCAAGAAAAAAATAAAAATATTTATATATGTAAGAGCCGCAACTTTTAACCCTTTATTCAAAGAGTTGGCTATCTCTCTTGGTATTTTTTTTAATATTCCGCACCCTCACTAAAGGCAGTTGTAAATTTGGGAAGGATTCCGAGGGGTGAACTTATTTTTGGGCTTCCTTATTTGTACATAGTTAATCTTGAAGTTGGTCCATATTTGCATAGAGTATATATGCAGCGTTATGAAATATTTTAGGGTTTCTTTTTTCGCTTTCCTCAGCCAAGAAGCGTAATGCCTTGAAAGTTTGAAATCAGCATTCAAATATTCGCATTACCCCTCGCAGGCTACACTCTAGAAACATGTTCTTAATTGCAACTTTGAAATAAAACATAATTTCGAAATATTTTTATCACAAATGTAAAAATTAAATATTACTAATATTACTACTAAATACTCTAATATAAAAAGTTTTTAACTCTTTCTTTACTCAGTGCTGCATGATTTCAAAAAATAAAAAAAAAGAAAACTTTTCTTCTTTTGGCTTGCAAAAATTAGCCAGAGACTGGTCAAGTTCTCGTCTTCATCAGGCATAAAATAACACGGACTGGCACTTACCAATTAACAAAAGTTTCCAAATATGCATTTGAATGTCGAATGCGGCTGAGTCCATTCAAATTAGAAGCAGACGATTTAAAAGCCCCGCCACTCCACTCGCCGGCGTGCTTTTGCTCCTCCGTGTCTCAGTCTCAGTTTCCTCGGACTTTTCCTCGGACTTTCCTTTCGCCCTGAAGGATTCCGCAGGATCTTAGGCTCGCAAAAGTTGTCGATGGATGCGCTCAGCAGTTGGGATTTGTTGTCGCCACGGCGTAGGCAGCAGCATCTTGTCCGAAACTTTTTGATTTTAATTGTTGCATTCGGTGCTGATTGTCCTGTCTCTTATTTTTGTTTTTTTTTTCTTTATTTTTCGGAAAACAGAGGCAATTAAACTTTCGGTTCGTTGGTTGGGGCTGGCAATCGTGCAGTAAATGACTGACCCCGTTTGAATATTATCCTGGCTGTGTCCTTAGTTATCGTATCTCTCTCTCTTGCTCTGTCACTTTTGCACTTCCTGTCTCACTCTCTCCCTTCCTCTTTGTCTGTCTGATTTCTCACAATATTCTGGGGCAATTTTTGGACTCCGTCTGTGTTTTGTTTCTGGCTCTGCTTCTCGTCTGGACTTTAAGTTATTTTGGCTTCCAGTTTTGTGCTCGTTTCTGGCTAGAGGACCATTTTTAACTGGATTTGGCAATTATTGCGATTTTGCATCTCCCATTGAATGCAGCTCAAACGTTGCCAAGGTTCTGAAAAGGGTAAGAGAAAATACACAAGATTAGATTTGCTTGTTTATGTTCAGAAAAACAAGCATTTACCAGTTGCATAATATGGCCTACTCAAAAATAAAGTTCTGTCGTGAAAATATGAAAGCCCATCCGGAAAATATGTGGCTTATTAAGACCACACTTTCCTTTGTCCACAGAAAATCAATGGAATGCTCCATTAAGTTGTTGTTATGTACATTCACCTCAATTCCATTGATTAATTATCAAACCAGTCAAAGGCGAGACTCGCACAAATTATTGTGATAATAAATATTGAACAGAAGAAAATAATAAAATTCCACCACTGACACGCGGCGCGACAAACTGAAATATTAAGTGCGATTAAAAATGCAATAAGTGGAAGAGCTACAAAAAAAAAAATAAAATGTTAAATTGAATAATTGGGTGACGGAATTTTTTCGCTCACGTTTAATTTGTTGTGTGCATATTTGCCGGGCAAACTGGCAAAAGAACAAAATGAGTTAAACAGGAGCCGGGCATAATTAATAAATTAAATAAAGCTGGTAAATTTGCTCTCAGCACACCGGAGTCAGGCCAATAAAAAACATAAGAGCTTATTTCGCATTTATTGCTGTCATTTTGGCTTTACTTTATGGGTACAAACATTGCACCTTTTTCGCGGAAGGTGCCATAAATTTAAGGTTGAAAATGTTATCGACCTTGGAATGTTTTTCCATTAATATTGACAATACTTGTATATAATAAAAAGATAATTGTTTAATCGAATTAATTAAAAACTTCAATTAATAAATGAAAACTCTTAGTTATGTAATTTATATTTAAAATCTATTAAATTTAATAGATTTGTTCTAAATAACCTATTTTGTTGCCTTAAATTTTTGTTCTTTCTTATTCAAGAATTTTATAAAAATTAACATTTCTTCCTCTCATCTCGTTTTAAGGACTTCCGTGTTCGTATCCTTAAATTCAAGCAGCTTTAAACTGTCAGCTAAGGTGCGTTGCTCTCGTTGAAATAATAATGTTCGAAAACTGGATAATGATGGGTGGCTGTTCGGTAATGACTCGTTGGAAACTTTGTCACATTGCATTTGGGATTCAGTCTAGTCTCGTCTCGTTTTTTCGCGGCCCGTGGCTTTTGTGTCATGAATTACTTTTCTTGGCGTTTTGTTTTCTAACAACCGCACAAGACAATGCGTGTGTGTTGAGGCCCACAGACACACACAGACACAACAAGCACACATACACACCGAGAGAGACTGCTATTTAATTTATGAAGTAGAGCGCGTAAAAATTGTGCATTGTGCCGTTGCCACAATGAGCAGAGTGCGAAGGGGAATGGATAAAGCAGAGACTTATCTTGCACTCCATGCACGCTCCTCTGTTTTTCCTCCTTTTTCCCTAGCATTTTTTCCAGAATTTTTCCCGCTCCCTTTTTTGTGTGTGCTTGACACAACAAAAGACAGTTTAGAAATCACTGAAGGGTCGGGGACCGACATTGTCATTATGTTTCGGAATAGATGCAAATGTTGTCGGTGATTATGCCAAGTGTTTGTCCCTTGAAGAGGGTTTCTTATCCCCGGTTAATACTAGCCAACATCAAAAATACACTTAAGTTCTGAGTCATTCTTTAGGCAAATGGAATTTGTAAGCAAAGTTAGGAGGGTTTTTAAGGCAAATAAAAAATGGTAAATACACTTTATTTCCCAATTTCCCAAGAACCTAATCATTCCCTTTAGTTTCCACAGTCTTTTGACTATTTTAATCCACGAATCCGTCTTAACGCTTAGCTCTCTCTTTACGCAAATTTATTCGCCAATCATACAGACCATTTATCAAATACTTTTCCCATCCTACCAAATTAGACGCGGAAACTTTTCCTCCCCACCCACACACACTCGCACTTTCCCAGGGAAACTTTCATCGAACGGAGACCAATTTAACACCATTCTAGGCAGCAGTAGCAGCAGGGGTCGCAGTGGGTTAAAGTTAATCTCCTGCCATAAATCACAAGTTATTAATGTTCAACGTGTTCGCCACCGTGGTGCTCAATTTCCCAGAAGCAGCTGCTGCTGCATCACCGTGATTGCCATCGTCAGTGACCCTATTGGCGTGTCATCATCCTAGGCTCTATTTAGTTACCTAATTAGTGGGAAGCTCTATTTCAGCGCAGTTTCAACAGCCAGCCAAAGTTTGATGAATTTCGCTGGCAGCAATATGTAATCGAAACTCGTGAATGATTACAGTGAAAATAACTATGGGTATCTAAGCAAAAACATCTAAAAAGTTAAGGTTTGAATTTATAATTATATAAATATTATCATAATGAGCCAATTAATAAGAAAATTATTGTTAAATAAGCAGGAGATGTATTATTTTTATTAAGTTTTAATTTCTCTTTTCGCTCAGTGCCGTGACAATCAACAACAGCTCATCCAGAGCTCTTTGATTGAGCTCATCAACAGTTGGGAAATCAATGCCAGAACTCCAGTCACTCCCAGGATCATCGCATGGTGAGTGTCTCAAATTTTCACATGGGGCAAACTTGCACTTCATTCGGACAATTGACATGACCACCGACACGTGTAAGCCATGGCACGCGCTGCTAACATTCCACGTACAGTCCGGGACATACGAATATATATAGTATGTACATATGTATATACGAATTGACAAAAAAACAACCGACTAGACAATGGTGGAACAGCATCTCTTGCTGCTGCCAAAGACATGACGGTGTCATTGTCATTGGCCAAACCAGGGCAAGCCAACCCAAAACTCCAGCGTCACGTCACGTCAACGGAACCAGCTCCAAACCAAAACTAAAACCGCAACCAAAATCCAAATGCGAGTTCAGATTAAAGAGGAGGAGCGCACAAGGACGACAGAGGCGTGGATGGAGACCAGACGGATTTGGGGAACAAGGGGCACACAAAGCATGAGTTATGGCTAGATATGACGACTATGTTCAACAATTTCTCTCCATGATTCTTTATGATTGCGGTGCCGGTTGCTTCCCTTCTGGCCGGGTGGGGCTGTGGCCCTGGGAATCTGCCGCAGCCATGCAATAGTCACTGTCTCCTCAGCACATGGCAAATATTTTTTTTACGAGCGATCCGTGGAAGTCTCTAATAATTTAAAGCACAACAAACATTTTTAAACTGTTTAAGATTTAAGATTTTATTAATGAGAGTTTTGAAATTATTTAAAAATGTGAAAAAAGTATGCTATTCAAAATGTTTCCATTTTTATAACAGATCTGATCAGTGCATACTTTTGGGCATCCCTTGGTTTGTAATGTATTTCAAATTGTTTTTCGTATATGGATTTTCTTTAAAAAATAAATTGCAATTAAATATATAATCATTAATTAATAAAAAACACAACTCTTTTAAGCCGAAATATTTTTATGCAAATAAGCATATTCCTTTTGCTGACGGAACCCATTTTTTAGTCGCTGCTCCGACAACATGTGTTGGTTTCTTTCTGGCATGTGCTTAATCCAATTTCCAATGCAATTCTCGCTGCTGAGAAATGCCAGACTGCAACTCTGCCATAGTGCTCTCCTAACGAACCCAGCGGCATGCGTGAATAGGAGACTCCATTGTGGCTTGACATGTCAGGGGGTCGTTTGGGTTTTGCAGAGTTTTTATGATTTCAAACGAACGACGCCCCAACGATTTTCAAACCAGAGTTGCATGCGAATGATAGACAACTCTGCGATTATGCGACTTTGCTCACTGCGGTGGTCCCGTAATTGTCGAAAATTCTCGAACCGTTGTCATGACGTCGCCCATGGGCGAGCGCAAGTCAGAGGATAATTATGAACATGAGGTATAGAAGCTATATGTGAGGAAAACAACTGAATGCGACCACAGACAGGTGTGGAGTCTGATTACAAATGAGCAGAGGAGAGGAATCTCATCAAGTACACACCGAATTAAACAAATCTGTCATCCTGACACACACAAAGCAAACTCTAACTCGGGAAATTTCAGCCAAATTTTGACGAAACATTTGCAATGGCAATGTTTACACTGATTAAAAAACAGCTAATCAAGTTGAATCTAGAAGTTAGCATACTTTTAGTTTAAACATAAGATCTTAATTTAAAAATGCATTCTGCTTTATATCTTTTATTATATGAGCCATAATGGTAGACGTTTATATTGCGACACTGTTCAGATACAGACTAAATACAAATGTGTCTCAAGCTGTAAAGAAAAACTTAAAAATATTTTAGCAATTGTTCCGTTTTTTCTTAGTGTACAATCCTATCTAAGCCAGTCTAACCAGACCAAAAGTCCAGTGAGAACGGTTCAGCAAATTGAAAGCTCAATCATGTTGCAGCAGCTGTTCGTGCGAGTGGCCAAAACTCTGAAACGCTGAAATGCCGAAACCAGTGTGTTCTCTCCCCGTACCTCACCCAACTAACCCCCTCCCCACACACATGGGAAAATTATGTAAATGACATTAATCCTTATGGCGCACAATAGTTTAACGGTTCGGCGCTTTATTGTCACGTCCCAGAACAGCGGCAGCATCAACAATGGCAAACTCAGGCAGTCCGAATGGCATTCAACCGGACCGGACCCAAGTCCGGGGCTTCCGAGTTCCGAGTCCCGGCTCCCAGATCCGGGCTTTTTATGCCCACGTGCTGGGGGATTGCGTGTTCCCCCGACCACCAAATGACAGCTAACTTTTCCTTGTTAATTGCGAAATCACTTGGTGGAACAAGAGCGGGTCCCCATCACACACACAGACTCACTGGCACACACACTCTCACACAGCTTATATAATCAATTACGTGATCAACGTGATAACCTTCCTTTTGATTTGATTTATGTTCTGGTACTTGTATCTCAAGCCATGACAAGGACTTGCCATTGACCTACATAAATTATGTTTTTACCAAAGACTATGTCAGGATTTCTTTTATTTACTTTTATTATTATATATATTCTTACTGCTTCTGTCATGAATAACATTTTGAATTGAATGAAGGATTTTATTTGCAAATGATATTTCAGGCAATTCTCAACTTGTAAGCAGTTTTGGAAGCAGTCTCACTTCTGTCGTCAATCATAATGCCCAGCAGGCATTTTTTGTTCACTTTAATTAATTACATATCATTTTTTTACACTTGAGCCGAGTCATAATACATCAACTTGATTGCATGCTGACTCGAGTAATGGCGGAATGGAGCGGAAGTGCCATGCATTCTGCTTCCAACAACTTAACTACTGGTTATTAAACATTAAGTGGTTGCAATGGGAAAAAGGGAAATGGCCGGTTGATTGTTATTGAAGCGTTGGCAATTCCATGGGCAGCAAGCATCGGGCATTAAGGGTCAAATAAAACCACAATAATCGCTAAGAAAGGGGAGGGGAAAAACTGCAGGCGATTACCTGAAGAGAAAAGCGAGGGAGGGAATAAAACCAGCTGGTGGTGTTAATGTTTGACCATTTTCCAAAGTGCTTTTCTTTGCTCCACTCGAAACGAGTATTGCCCGCACTTCATTGGGCTTCTGTTTTTTTTTTTTTTGTGTTTTGCTGCACGATTAATTT
>JAEIIJ010010876.1:0-16472 GCA_018904815.1 Drosophila ogumai | reverse complement strand
TTTTTCTACGGTTAACAAATCTGCATACTTTATTTAATTTTAATATTTATATATAATTTTTTATAATAATTTTTTGAAAAGTAAAAGTCAAAATAATAAAAATTTAGCCAGCTACCAGCCAGCCAGCCACCAGCCAGCACCCAGCCTCAGCAAAAACCCTAAAAATACCAAGTTTATATATAATATCTATAAACAAATTAGGCAATCGAACAGGAAATTTGACAAATATATGAAAATAAATTAGAATTTGGCCAAAATGTTTGATTCTTGAAAAGCAAATGGCAACAAAAATCGATACAGTGATGGATGAAAACATATGGCATATAGAAAAAGTAATAATAAAGCTAGAACTTAGTTAGAAAAGAAAATATTAAGAAAATAAACCGGAAAATGTAGATCTAAAATTTTTTTAATGATTTTAGATAGAAATATAATTAATAATATTTGTAGAATTTTTTTTTTATTATAGAAAATATTATATGAGAAGAGACTTAAGCTTAATAATTTCCTCACTGCATATATTCTCACGTCCATCATTGTAAGTTGTCAGGGCTTTGTCGGTTGTAGGCGGCGGTGTTAAATGTAAATTCTTGTGCCAACTTTCTCCCAAATGAAACACAAAGCGGATCATTAAGCCAAAGAGAGACATGTCTCCAATGCATCCATACATCGCGGGCATGGCAGCTGCAGCAGTCAATCTGGAGCCGCTGGGGCGTATGATTGATGTGATGATGACACCGCCAAAGCCGCCACCACCACTGCCAAGTTGATGGTTCGCTTTGCTGCAGACAAAAGGCGAAACCGTTACAATCGAGTCACTAATGGCAATCAATCATTGCCGGCTGCCATCCAGCCATATATCGGATATCGATAACGATTTTGCGTCAGCTATCCGTAACGCGTTGGCAGACGAATCGGTGCCAAGTCAAGCTATAAAATTGTGATCTTTATGGGTACTTTGCAGCACAAGCTTGTATTTTAATTTTATAAACTGTTGTGTTCCCCCGCTTTTTAGGGCACCTGCTTTGAAGTTAACACCATTTTGGATCACAGTTTAATTTTCCGAAATCCCGGGGATTTTTATAAGACCACTTTCAGAGAGCGTCATAAAGTTGTGGATTATGTTGTTAAGGCAGTTAATTGATTTATTGCAAGGCCAAATATTCACTGGAATTCTGAGAAATAAATTGAGTGTAAACATGGGCAAAATATAAGCAAAGTTTTGGTTAATAAGTAGGTTCAATTGTTACATCAAACAATTGTGTAACCTCTCCTAGGCTGGCTGCACCCAAAATTAATCAGCACAACCATTGAAATAAAAAAAAAAAACAATTATAGGGAAAACCTCACGCAATGCAGTTTGACATTTCAGCCGAATATCTTTGAGAGATCCACTGATGCAAGGCGCAATCAATCATTAGCATCTTTTCAGAAATTAATTCTCCGATTTTTTGTATAGTTTTTTTTTTTTGTGCCGCCCACGCGACTTCGTGTATTGAATGCTGCCATTATGTCTGGGACACATAGAAAATTGAATCATTGTGCAGTGTGTGGCGGCGGCAGTGGCACGCATACAATTAACACAATAATGAATGAATAATTAAAATGGAGAAAGACTTAAGCGAGGAACTTTATGCCAGCTTGGGATTGAGGGAGCAGCCAGGCAGTCAGTCAACCAGTCAGTCACGCAGTAAGTAAGGCATTGAGTCAGTCACTCAGTCAGTCAGTCAATCAGGCAATGAGCTTCCCACCAGCCAAAATGTTAAATTACAAAAGAGCAGCGCAGACATTGCATGTAGTTTGCAGATTTGGTGAAGCTGCTGAAATGATGCCATCAGCGCCAAAGAGCGACAAACAATAGACAGCGCAGTACAGTAGAGCCTGACCAATAGGGGAATTTAGATTATTACAAATTAATATTGATTAATAAGTGACGACAAGGCAATTGTTGCATACTGCAGAGAAATTCGCTGACTTGTGAGTTTAGGTTTGACGTTTAATAAAGCATCATCAATATTGAAATATTTGTGTAGTTTATTCTGAAATTGTTTTAAACATTTTTTTAATTCAAAATTCTTTATAAATATCAATACTATTCCTTAGGAGTATCTTTAACTTAGTTTACTGTCTCCAATCCGGGTGTGGGCTGCTCAAGCCAGCACTGAAGATGCCCCGATACACACTCACTCCAGAGGCCCAGAGACAATTGTCTGCGAGAGTATTTCCCAACACCTGACCCCACCCCACTTGCCCACCTTTCTGGCCTAAAAAGGCTGCCTGCCTCTTATTTTTACATTATTTTTTTTTGTGTCCGCTTTGGTATTCATCGGGCTTAATGGGCCGCATAATTAACTAATGTAGGTGAAACAGCCTCCAAGACCCGTGGCACAAATGAAGTGCGCAATTGTAACAGCTACCCGTCATTGGGCAACACGAAAATCGAGCCAAAGAGGTGTTCACTGTACCCTTAAGGGGGCAGGTACGCCCACTTTGGCGCCCGGAGGCTCTCTACTCAAACTCTCTGCAATTAACAGTGCTTAATTATCTACAATGCCGTTCGGTGGGTTACATTTAATAATGCCTTAAAACTCACTATTTCCACATCTTAATTGGATTGTGTAATCGAACCGAAACAAGGCTAACAAAAAATATGTATTTGTATTTAATTAGGAGAATAGGAAGTGCTTAGGCTTAGGGATATTTTCAAATTATTTTCGCAATCATAAATATATCTAAGAGGGAAACCTCCTCCTTGCCATATCCCATCACTGATCCATTTCAGCATGTACTTTATCGTTTTTTGATTAGATCATGACACAATAAAGCGCACCTCACCCTTCTTTGTGGATCGTTTGGAAAAACAAGAAATTCGCATTTAACCATTTAACAACTGAAGTATTTTTCGCTGACCATTTACGGCGACCTAATGAATAACCGACTTGCTGACTGGAAAACTGACTGGAACAGACTTTATGGCATGCTGCAGTCACTAAAGATGAAGAAACATTGCGAAAGGCTAGTCGTCCACAAAGGAAATCGAGTGAGACAATTACGAGGGAAGTAAAGTAAAATAAATTATTATCAAAACAAAATTGTATATTTTATAGGTTTTAAAATTTGTATAACTCTCTAAAAGCTTATTCAAGCCGAAAACTCTACAGCCAACCCTCTTGTAACTGGCATAAAATTATAAAATTCCATTGATTAATTGCTGACATGATAAATACGTTGCGTCTAAATGTGACACAAGTTGCGCGCCTCAAACTATGGAGAAGAATAAAATTACAAAAAATTAAAAATACAAAGTATACTACAAAATAATGCCCACAAAGGTAAGAACCACAACGACTGCTCAGCGACAGGCACAGCAAACAATTTGTAATTAACACGCGTGGGTCTCAGTCAGACTCAGACTCAGTCACAGTCTCAGTCGCTCAGACTGAGACGATACAGAAAATACTTGAACAATTTGAGATTCGAATTGATATTCAGTTTTGCCACATGGTCCAGTTGCCATATAAGGCGTATCGATCCGCTGGCAGCCTAAACCGAATATACAGTTCCCAACAAAACCATAAGACTCTCTTATTAAACAAGGCTTAAATGAACATTAATTCCTTGGAAGACTCTGCCTATGACTCGCACTGTACTTGCTTATATATTTGCGCTTCTCTGTTCAAACAAAAAACTTGAACTTGTCCAAAATCATTTGACTGAATGATTTATATAAATTTTATTTATAGACTTTGGCCAGAATAGAACAGAACAAAAACATTTACATTCGATGTAAATTGGCTGTTCGTGTCGGGGCATTTATTTAATTATTTATTTATAATTAAATTGTTTATTTAGCCGTAGATGTGGTCTTCGCCATTTCGGTTGGCCAGGAAGCCAATTAGTTTAGCTCTATATGGCCTAAACTATTTGACGTTTCTTGCTTGCCTGTTGGTGGCATCTCTAAGCCATTTTCCATATGGCTTGGAGATCTTTATCGCCTCACCTTTGGCTTGGTCTAAGGCCCGTAGGAAATATCAAATATCAGCAAAGTCTTTTAATTAAGCGATCACTAAAAAATGTTAAATGTTCCTCTGAAGACACATCTGATTTCGAGGCGCACGAAGGAAGCACTCGGAACCACTTTCAATTCTGCATAGTTTGTAGATTTTTGGCATTTATTCCAATAAAGGTAAGGGTATTATGAACTTGCTCATTTGGGAAATATAAATAACTCCTGGCTTCATTGAATTGGTACGGTATTAGGGCCTTTAAAATACCATAATTAATTTGGGCTTACCTTTTCCAGGCCTCCTTTAAAATTATATAATCTCCAAGCTGCGCTATTTTCAATCTGCAAAGAGTCGCCTTCTGTCTTGTCAGTCAGCCAGAGACAACGCAATATTTTTAAGCCAAGCTCGGATTGTGGCATTTGCTGTTGTTGGAGCTCCGTTTAATCTTTTTGGCTGCAACATGTAATAGCTCTTTAAAAGGTTCAGAGCCCAGGCGCACTCTCGCCTCTCGACTCTTGAATTGGGTCAGCAAAGTGTTATGTGTGCAACTAAGTATTTACTTATAGAGCATGTGAGCATGGAACATGAAACATGTAGCCGGAGTCTGGAGCCGATCTGGTTGCCAGCTAGCTTGTGGGGCATGCCACACACATCAGGTACGGGAGATGAACACTGATTGGACGGGGTCAGAGTTTACGGGGGCTAATCGTGAGCCAAGCCAAGTACCAACCAGGCCAAGTTTTGGTTTTTTGGCAAATATTCTTTGGCAGAAACATCGCACAATATATGACTCAATTTATGGAACAAAGTTAAAGGTTTAGAGTTTTTATTTTTATTTAATTTCTTTATATTATTCATAATATTTCTTTAGTAATACCTTAATTTTACCTTAATTTATTTATAATTTCAAGGCCTTTATCTGCAATCTTTTGATGCCATCATTGTTTTTACACCCCTGCTGAAACAATGATCCTGCATTGTGACCAAAAGTCATAATACCTGAGGTTATGCCATCAGCCCACACTCCCAATATCGGCCAAATCTAGCGCGTGGCCAAAGAGCCAATCTCTAATTAAATATTCAAAACATATTCCCACCATAAATGTCTCATAAATACACGATTTTTGCTCCTTTTTTATGTTTTTTTTTTATTTGACAAAAAGGGCACGTATATAACTTTGGCAAATGCAAATTGAGACGTAAATCAAACATAAAATAGCACCCGGCTCGAAACACTTGTCGGACATCGGTATGACAACATAATCTCTTGTTGGGTAGTGTAACAGGTCTATATAGTTTGTGAACTAAATTATAAATATCGGGTTTTTATAAATATTTGTCCAACAATAATTATACAAATAATTTCAGCCCTTTAGCTAATGAAAAAGTGAGGAAAATTATGCAATTAATGTATTGTCAGGCACTTCCCGGAGTTTAAAAACAGCTGCCTCACCTGCCTAAGTGGCGGCGTCGGAAGCCACAGGCAAACGTCAACAGTTGAACCTTTGCCTATTACCAGGGCGTGTCTCTACAACCCAAAATACATAAATATAAATACGAATCTCAACAAAAACCTCTTCTTCATGCTTTTCGGCTAATTAAACATTTTCTGTATATAATACCCTTTTAAAAGGTATATAAAGACTCAACTGAGCATTCAGAAATAAAAGTAAAATTAAGAAATATATCTTAAAATGAAAAAATACACATTGTGCAAAATAAATTCTAAAATAATAAAAATAAGTACAAGCTTAGTCATATAATAATATAAATAAAAATTTTGAATTTATGGAAAAAATAAAAGGTATTTTTATTTAATTTTTAACATAAACTAAATCTGATTCAAAGAAAAATGTAGAAACCCAAACACTTTAAAGTACTTCAAAGTGTATTCAAATATTTAATTCCTTAAGACCTCGGCTCTTTGAGGTGCTTTGTTTGGTTTTTTGTTTGGTAATTAGTCAAGCATGCATCGTCTAGTCAAATTCAGGAAGATTGTCAAAACACGTACCACAATTTGTTTGAGGAAGCACCCAGGTGAACACACAAAAATACTTGCTTACCTTTTTTTGTGGAATATTTTTTTCGGTTTTATTATATGTATATTTTTCATTTTTATTTATATTTATATTATGTTTGCTTGTGGCACGTGGTAGTCCCAATGATGGACTGATAGATACGGTCACGCCCATTTTAGTGTCCATTATTTGATGCATTAATCTGTGAAGTCCCGGTATTTTATAGCTGTCTGATTTTTGCCAAGTCGTTGACATTCGAACTTGGCTTTAAGCTACTTCATTACCTATCTTGGAGCTAAAAAATAAATATAAATAATTACGAGATATATTTTTTCGAGGTCTTTATTATTTGATATATAGAAAATGTCCAGTTAGTTGAAAGGATACCTTAATTGGATTTTCATAACAAAACTCAGGATAAATTAACAAAAAAAGAAAACCCCAAAAATATAGGGAAAATAACACCTCAAAGTCCAATTTGTTGGCCCGGCGACGACAGCCCACAACTCGTGCCATAACTTTCAAATGCGATTTGTCCAAAAATTTGTTAGCCCAAAAAACAAAAAATAAAGAAAAACCAAAGGCCTCTGGAGATAGAGAGCACTGAGAACGGCGTGACAACAGTTGGCCATGCTTCCTACCAACCGAGAGTGCAACTAATTCGCGAACCGAGTCCCCACTCCAGATCCAGGTCCAGGTCCAGCTCCCAGCTCCAAATCCAAATCCAATTTCAATTGCATTGCGAATGCGGCAGCCAGAGCCACGTTTTTGAACTGCCCGACCCCGAGAGGGTCAAGTGGCGCGTGTAGCGAAAGCCATGGCTAAGAGCGCTGCCAGCAGTAGCCTCTCGGGCACACAGAAATAAAAAGGTAACTAAATAAATTGTTTAATGTATGCTGAAATTATTTTTTAAGAAAATAAAAATGTAAAATTTAGCCTCCTTAATGATATATAAGATTAATGGGTATTTCTGCTGATTATTTCTTTCCGTGCAGCTTGAGCCACCCACCGAAGGGCTTCAGCCGAGTTCGTTCTCCAGACTCTCATGACCAGATCTTGCCGCTGCTCGCGTTCGATCTTCATGCCCGAGTGCGTGGCAAGACCTTACGAGCGCGTCTGAACTTGACATGCATATCATCTGGGGGCAGGCCCCCTCCATACGATCCGATCCCCAGCCCAGTCCCAGTCCCAAACCCAAACCCCATATGCACTGGTCCAACTGGTATGTGCGTGCTGTAGGTAGGGTAGTAATCGGTCTAGACTGCATTGGGCCCGTCCCACGTTCCTCCGTTCAGCATTGAGGCATCGAAAGTGTGTGCTGTTCTAATTAATGGCTTCATTAGCTCACCGAGAGAGCATCAATGACACCTTTTTTGCCTTGCCTTGCCCGAGGCGAGAAGGTAATAAATGCCTCATGTAGACACCTGTAAAAAAAGTAATGCCAATTTTAATAAGCGCCAACTTCAGTGCAAGATCCATAAAGTTTGGTTCAATGGCACTCTCAAAGTGGCAAATGTGAGCTACCATTACGTTATAGCGTTACGTTCTCGTAAAAAAAAGCCGGTTGAAGAGCGAACCTGTAACGTAAACAAAGCCGGTTTCCAAGAGCGCTTTGGTAAGAGAGCACAGAGCAGGGTTGTCGAAGTTTGAACAGTGATACCTACTATAGAATTACAATAAAATATAATATAATATTTCCCTTGTTTAAATGTTGAATAATTATAAAGTAACCCTCAGTTTCAAAGTCTTTACAAGGTCTTGTAAAGGGGTGCAGTGCAGGATACGCAATGACTTCATTTGCCAGCATTTAATTGTTATTAACATTTATAATTTGCAGCTCCTTTTTGAGAGAGAGCCACCATAAATCAATATTTATTACAATGACTTAAACGCCGAGTGTGTAGGTATGGTCATTGTAATCCATAATAAATCCATTTATTAAACTTTTTAGCCCCAAAGCCCGAAGAGCGACTCTGGCTAATTTCTCTTTTGGCCAAGACTGAGTATCGTCGTGTATCTTGTATCTCTAAGTTTTCTTGCGAGTATCTCGCAGCCTCTCCGCAGCGCGCTGACATCATCCAAAGGCCCAGAGAGACTTCAACCGGAGGAAACTAGAGCCAGGTGTCGTCGCCAGGTATTTAATGAACGTGCGAGCGCGAAACTCTTTTAGTACAGCGTTGGCGTGCGAGACAGACGGTTCGGTTTCTGGTCGCGAGTTCGAAAACGAGTTGCAAACGAATAGCAATCCACCGCGAGTAGACACTACCTACCTTTCGGTGCCTAAAAAAAATAACAAATAAAAACAAAAGTATTTAAATAAACCCAGCTGGAACAAAAACAAGAGTAAACAGCAAACATTTTAGAGGGACTGCCGAGTGCGCGGCCAAGCGTTGAGTGCGAAGTGCAAGACGAGCGAGTTCAAAACCACTGAGCTCGTTCCGACAAACAATTGCAAAGAAAGTGAAAGATCTGAGAGACAAAAGGAAAAGTCCGGAAAAAGGGAAAACCTTTTCGGGCAGCCCCTTCAACCGCTCCGTCAGGTGCCTGTTCCCCTCCGCCTGTTTTCCACCTGCCTAAAGCTGCTCCAACAGCTGTTACACTCGGACAATCGCCCACTGGTCGCTAGGAGATCACAAAAAAAGATCATTGAAATTTGTATTAAAACATTTTCAATTATTTTTTTCTCCAATGCCTGGCTGACTACGCGTTTCTTTGTATTTATTGAGCAAAAAATATTAAAAACTTAAAGCAAAAATTGCCGTATACCACGCGTTTTTTTGTGGAATTGCCATTGATTCATTGAGCCCCTTGTCCGTGTGCTTCTCTCTGTGTGTGTGTCGCTGTCTGTGTGCTAGTGTGCGTACGTGTGCTGCTGGGGGAAAAAAAGCGGCCAAGCGACATTGATGCCAATCGCCAGTGCATATTTGTTGCTGTTGCCGCTGCCGGACCAGAATATAATGAAAATAAAGTCAAATAAAATATAAGCTAAAACGCCTTCAGTGGACAAAATAAAAAGAGATATCAACGCTCTCCGCCTAGCCGCCGACAGGTACGTGCAATTCGTCTCTTTTTGATTTATCTCCACTGAACTTTTGGTCGCTCCGAGCCATAAATTGTCGTATGTACATATATATTTTTTGCTAAAATTTACTAGGCATCGATCGAGACTCGCCAAATAGCCGAAAAAATTAGGTGAGAGGAGCTAAGCCGTCAGACAAATTGTAGCTGAAAACCAACAAAATACTAATGACTGTCTAGATAAAGTCGATGATGCAATAAATTGGTCAGGAAATGTGTGTATTCTGAAAAATGACTGATTAAGTAGATGACTGAACAGAAATTTGAGAATAAACAAGTAATTCCCTGTTAAAAAAGGGTGCCTAACATTTGTTGGGAATATTTTGAAAACTATGTATTCATTGCATATTTCAACTAATAAATAAATAATTTATTAAAAGATGTATAACTGCACAATAACTTGTAAATATTTGTTCGATTTACTAAGAATTATCATGATTAACAATATTTGTATTTTGCGTTGAGGTCATTGCCATATTATTGACTTTTTCTTGACTTTTTCTTAATTTATTTCCTTATTCACAACTAACAAACAATTCAGCAGTAGAGCAAAAAAGAGGAGAAAAATATATACATTCTCTTTTATACCTAGAAACCATTCTCATAATTATAATTACAATTTCCGAACCCATTTCTCCATGCTCCATTTTAAGGCACCTTAACAATAGAAGAGAATTTTCGTTATGCTTTTTCTTTGTCCAATGCAAAAAGTTATTTTTCTCAGCTAATTATTTGGTCTGCAAATTATCTGATATGATATTTAGAATACAATAAATTTTATTACCACTCCGAAGCCCAACCCAAAACCAAAACCCTAAACATATAATGTGATTCACAATTAATATATTTTTTGAACAACTAAAGTTCAATGATTCTAGTGCTGAGCATGAGTTCACATATTGCCGCATTAGTCATCAGAATGTCCAGGCCCGATCTCAGTTCCATATTCAATCCACATGCCTGGGATTTGGATTTTTATTTTGCGTATTTGCTGTGGTCAACAATTCCAGCATACGAAATCTTTTTAAGTTAACCGACTTATGGTTATATTTATGTCTATATCGAATGGTTTTGCGGACGACAAATGTCGCATTAGAGCTTGTGGCATGCATTAGTGCAAATTACCATTTGGGGGCTCAAAAGGTGTTGGCCCCAATTGTCACCTCCGGAGAGATATTGAAACGGAAAACTGGGTGCGGAACTCAGAGCTTATGGCATATTGCATTACCTCGTCAAAAAACGCCACGATAATACTTGATTTCTTTACCTATACATTATTTTTTCGTGGGCACGCGCCTTTATCGGTCGAGCTGAATGTCAGAGTTAGAACTTGAGTTGCTCGTGGCAGCTCGTGGAGGTTGACATTAAGACCATTTCAACGCCACAGCGAGATACTTTTTGATTAGGCTGGAGTTATACCAATGTGTCAACAAAAGGATACAAATATCATAAATAATCTGCACACAAGGCAATCAAAAAAAACTCCATGAATACGCCGAGATATTTCGCAAAAATCTTCCGAAATCCATAATGAAAAGAATTCAAATTAGTCGGGCCTTTCACATTCGGTTCATTTTGTATGCCGCAATCGTTGCTGACACTTTATTTTGCACACCCTTTTTGCCCAGAAAAGGTTTAATGCTGCAGCTGCCCAAAAAATGTATTTGTTTGTTGTATTTTTAATAAATTTTAATTAGATTTTTGACACCGAAATGTGTTTCTATTGTTGTGTCAAAATATTATTGTTGAAATGGCAGAAAATCAAGCGAAATGACAAACCAGACAAAACGAAAACAGAAACGTTTCAAAGTCATAATGGTTAGCTTTGCCTTTTATGGCCGAGGCAGAAATAAAATTCTTTATAAATCATTTTCTAGCTAATGTTTCCAATGAACTTTGCCAGGTCGTTTGCAATTCGTTTGCATTCCGCGCAAAAAAAATATATTTATCTTTTGGCATTTTTTTTTTTTTCATACAGGATGCCGCCGTGCTGTGATTCATATAAAAGTTGGATATTTAAAGCCTGGCACAAGGTCTGCTTCTGGCAACGATGAGCTCAGCCCGCTTAATGTTATGTTCAAAATGTTCTCCGGCTGTCCTTTCATTTTTCATCATAGGCAGCCTTAATTAAACCATAAACACCTCAAAACATGCTACCATATTTAACACACAACAGAACCCCACACGCCGTGTCTTGCTGGAGTGGTGGTGGTGGTGACCCACCCATCACAACTGGCAAACGGGCAACCCACACGACACTATTTTTTCTCGATTCATTTTTTATTTTTTCCAAGACAATGCCAAATCATTGAGCAGCCAAAAACTGCAGCAAACAAACACCTCCGCAAGACAGACAGCCCAGCCACAACGATCCATTGGAGTGGAGTGGTGTGGAGCGGAGGCCCAACCTAGAGACATGTTTAATCAATTTAAATTACCTTCAATTAGGCTCTTTGTTCGCGGTCTCTTGGACATTGCGAAAAGTCTTCGGCTTCGACAGCGGGGAGAGTCGGCATCTGCATAAACAGAAATGCAAATGAGGAAAATGCCACTAATTTGTTTAGATTCTCCGAGTCCAAGTCCGAAATGGATGCATGCCTATCCAACTTCAAAGTTAGGCAATGCTGGCAATTAAACATTTAATAGCTTCATTCGATATGCATAATGGACAGCGTATCGTGGACGAGGAGGGGAACTGTAGTGGGTGTCGGCATTGTTTTTTGTGTTCATAAAAAATGCAAATTTTCCATTGAGTCATAAAATAATTTGTTCAGGAGTGCGGACAGATTGGGGAGGGTCTGAGGAAATTGTGATTAGAATTTATTGGGGTATCGGTTGAGTATCGAAATGGGTTTTTAAGCTGAACATAAACCTAGACAATGTGATAAATAGTTGTTTTCCCATTCGATTTTTTTTCAATTTGTGGCCAATAAAAATGTTATAAATTGTATTTATTTCTTGTATCTGGAATGTATCTCATTAATTAAATCAAAATAAAATTAAGATATACAATTCTTTCACTTTTTGATAGTATTATATTACACTTTCCAGTATTAATTATAATACCTTATAATTTCTATGACTTCTCATTAAAAAAAAAAAAAAACACAATTTAAAAACTAAAAACTTAATTCAGCTTTTATGATTTTTGAAATGCCAATAACCCTGTAAGTGTAAATCGCATTAAAAAGCCAAAAGCCTTAGGAGAGACATCAACAAATTGTTTTCCCAGGCAGCCAGTAGAAACCAAAGACTTAGGACACAAACTTGGACAAGATTTCATTGCATTGAATGCATATATAATTAATCTCTTTATCCAAATGCAGCAAATGCAACCACTCTCCTCTCAGTGAAAGTTGCTTCAGGTAAATCGTCTAAAATATCCAAATGTCTTCGCTCGTCACCTGTCACCCCTTTCCCCCTCCCCCCGAGCGGTACCATTTAAATGAGCTATCAAATCGGCACCCCACCAAGAGTGAGTGTGTGTGTCATTGAACCAAACAAATCAAAGCCGCTTACCAGCAGTCACACAAAAACTTTTAGTTTACAGTCGCCTGAGAGCGATCAACGCTCAGGATTGATGACAAGCGGCAGCCAGCAGCAGGCAATGCCACATGACAATTATCAACGCGGCGGCACATAGTGTCATAAACCAGAGGAGGCAAAAGAAAAATATAAAACTTCAACTAAAACCAGAAACCAGAGCCAAATGACAGCGAACAAAAAGCCGAAATGTGTTTATTGACGTCATTCCGCGGAATCAACAGACCGACAGACAGGCAAAAAAAAAAAAATTTTTAATGTGGAGAAAATCCAGGCACTCCGTCCGGGTTTTCGCGGGAGGATCTGGGGGAGTGGACAAGCCGGCTGGCTGGCTGCTGGCCAACCACCGCCACCCGCTGGGCCGTAACCGAAGCCAAAGGCAAAGCCAACGCCAAAAGCCGCTTGCGAATTGTAATAATTGCAAACAATTACTGCGGCTCTAAAGTGAGGTGGAACAAAATGAGAGCCAAAGACTATCAAAGACTAGGCGATACCCTTGAAAAGGCCAGCAGAGAAGCGGGGTGTAAGACATATCAATTACCTGAAGGAGAAAAGAAAACAAGACTATTAAATATTTGAACTTGAACTTTTATGACTTGGCTGTTTTAGCAATTGAATATCGAATTTAAATTACTAAAAGTCGTACAAATAAAATCAATACTGTAACTCTGGGATATGCAAATGATAAGCTCGAAGCCTAAATTACAACCAAATCCATTGAAATTACTTATAAAAATTCTAACAAAGTTGAAATATATATAAAATATATATTCTTTAAACTTTAAAATCTATAAATATTCCCAAGACACCCCACAGCGACTCTAGTAATGATGATCATTAAACTACAAAAGCCTAACGATACCTAATACCTCTTGCTAAAAAATCACTCAATGGATACCATTTGGCGGACATCAAACTCGGGTCCATTGTCTTGTCTTCAATTTTTCCGCAGCTTGTGGAGCATACTTGCTCCGATCTGGGGGTTAACTTCTTGTGGCTATCGTATGGGTGCAGGGAGGCCATATTAAATCCCATTAGTTGAGAGGGTTCAGTCCTGACTTGGCTCCTGTCGCTCGCTTAGCTTTTTGTTTATTTTTTTGGCTTGCATAAATTATGTTCACGATATTCTGTTGTTCAAGGGGGACGTCACCTTTTGGCTCTCTTTTCTTTAGCGGTTTTTGCTTTTTCGGGGGATTTTCGGGCCTGGTTTTAAGTGTGGTGCTGCCAATTACGAGCATGAAGGTCTTTGACTGCGCAATCTCAGCGGCCAGAAAATTTGTAACATTTTTTTTTCTTTATTGTTGCTGTCTTAGTTTAAGTTGATGTTATTTCACTTTGGTTTCGCTATTTCGTTTATGACTTGTTTTTCATGGTTTTAATTTGTTCGTCGTTGCTTATCCCATGGGGCCAAGCAATTATTTTATTTATTATTTCTTGCCCGTTTCTCTGAAGCGATTTTTTCCCCAATATCTGTGAATGTTTTTCACGCTCTTGAACTGATTGGCTTGCAAAATGTTTAAGATATGGCAATGAAAACGGTTTTACAATGCGTAACAGATAAACGAGATTGTACTTGTGGTGATCTAATGTAAATGTTGTTCGTTTTCCATTATTTTGATTACTTTTCCCAGTGCATTTCACACTTGCACTTTCTGTCAGAGATGCAGGAAAACTGACGGCCGACAGAAACAATTTTTTTCAATTAACTTTGATAGCCAATCGCAATTAACTTTTACACGATTTCTAAATGGGAAACTCTGACGCTTTATATCGGAGTTTTTTCTGCCTGCTAACCCACATTTATAGTAGCAGCAGCTCGACTCCACAATTGTTTGTTCAATTTAATTTGCTTTGCTGTTGATCACTTAATGTTTTAATTAGCCATAAGCACTAGCAGTTAATCAGCCAGAATATGTTTATAAATTTATAGTTAGATGAGAGACAACGCTAGTTTATAATGGCCAAGCTGCTGGCTTTAATTGCTTAAAAGATAATTCAACAAAATCTAACAAATTGCTTGCCCCACGAGTTGAAAAGATTAAATGCTTATATTTTAAGAAAAGAATAATTCAAACTATGCAAAAGTGACAGAAATAAGTATTCGAACTTATCTCATTAATTTGAAAACAGAACTTAAGAGATTCTAAGAAAATAAGTATACAATAATAAAAAAAGATAATTACAAAAACACTTAATAAAATATTTAATATATAGACAATAAATTTTACAATCATCTAAAAATTTAAACGTAATTTTAGGAGGACTTTAATCGATTTTACAATACCTTTAAGAGGAAACTAATAAAAAGTTTATTATTTTAATATTTAAAAAAAAACACTTACAACTGAAATTCAATTATTTCCATCATCTTAAAACTAAATATAAATACCTAAGAGGCTTTAATAGATTTTACAATACATTATAAAGAAACCAATTAATTAAAAAAAAAAACCTAAACGTTTTTATTTCATTTTCATAGCGACATTTTGAGCGTTTTTTGATAGCTCAATTTCCTCTGGCGCCGGACACCGAGTTGTTTACATTTTGGTCTTTGGAAAAGTTCAAGTTGAAACTTAATAATGCGGGCTAATTGGGTGGAATTATATTATATAACAGTGCTTATATATGGTGCGATATGCAAATTTGTGTCGGCGCACACGTGAAGGTCGCCGCTGACCTAGAATTAAAGACAGAAATGGCTTTTGTGCGATAACTGGGTGAGGAGGAAATAAGCAATTTCTGTTTATCTATTTTCGGGTTGACCCTGAAAATTAATTGACTTTGTACAGCGGGGGTAATATACCCAATAGCTCTCTCTGTCTATACATTATTTATGGCTTGTTTGGTCAGCTTTTTTAATGAGTTCAAACGGCAAACAACAGCAGGTTGGGTTATCATTCAGGGTGCCAATGGGGGGGATTGGCTGACACACTCATAAGGCTGCACTGGCACTGGCTGCAGCGTTTTTGGTTACTCAATACCAAATGCGGAACCGCGATATAATTTTCATATATCTTGCGGTTGTGCCAGACACTCCAAGCCGCGCCGCGCCGCGCCGAGTCGAACATAATTTCCTTAAACTCTTTCAACTTCATTCTGTGCCTCGGTCGCTTTCACTTTTCCGTCTCGCTGCTCACTTTTCCTCAACAACTTACTTTTGTATCGATTATTGATTATTGCTCTCATTTTCGTCCATATGGTTTTGTGTTTTTATTTGCGGCTCTGTTGAAATGAAAAGTTTTCGTTTTGCCATTTGTCATAATTAATTTTTGCGCTTTATGATTTAATTGTTAAGAGAAATGGCAAGAAAAAAAAAACAAGCTGCACAAAGTGAACATTTTGAAAGTCATTAGGTCTCCGTACATATTGAATCTTTTATGCCAAGCGCTCTACTTTGAGGCCAGACGTGATGCGGTGTGATTGAGTGTTGTCTAAGGTGATAAATCGACCAAAGCGAAAGCTTCAATAAAAGAAGATGTGTTTGAAAAAGGTCCCACGAACTGAACTTGGGGTGTGCAGATTCCGGCAGGAGATTTCCCAGAAGAGTGGTTAAAGTTTTCGTCGCCTAACAAGATTCTTATCATGCTGGATCTCAGCAGGGGATAATTGTATAATTGAAACAAAAAATATTTCTTTACTAAGAAAAGAATACAGAAAAGAAAGAAAAAAGAAGTGATGCTGTAAAATAATAATAACTAAGGAAAAATATCTGCCTTAGATATCGATTTTTTATAGATTTAGGGAACTATTTACTTTAGTAAGCTTTAATTTTGTTCAGAAGGAATCAATCATCAGGAATTTGTTGTACTCAGCTTGTTTTAATAAA
>JAEIIJ010010870.1:0-23410 GCA_018904815.1 Drosophila ogumai | reverse complement strand
GTTTAATGTCTAAAATATTATTTAAATATAACCAAACCTGTCAAAGCAATCTACTACCTTTCGTAGATTTATTTTTGTTGATTTATAAAATTGGTTTATCTCGCATTTTATATGAAAAAATAATGATACAGAGTAGAAATCATATTTCAATCAAACAATAATCTATATAAATATTTAATCAAGGTTCAGATTCCCATCGGGAAGTATTTCTATTGCAAATAAACATAAAATTATTATTCACTTTGTGCTAACAACTATTTTGGGCTATATTTCGGCCTGATTTGCTTCCCATCAACATTCAATTTATTGTGACCAGTAAGTCGCATTTGATGAAATTAGTTTTTGGCGATATGTGACCCCCAGGACAGTGACAAACTGCAGGGGAGTGAGAGTATCTGTGTGAGAGGTCCTGCCATCGCTTAAATTGCTTGTCCTGGAGCGACATTCTCGAGTGCTTATCACGCACCAGACAACACAAAACATACCTGGGGGCAGAGGGATATTCCTCTGAATCCTCTTTCCCATCACAAAAGCAAAGCTGGGGCAACTTGTTATTTATCTGCTCATTTATTTGTGGTCATTTTTTACTGGTCTTGGTTTTGGGCCACACATTCAAGGCACTTTTTTTGGGTTAAAAACATCTTAATAACGAATTTGTAAAGCTTAGCCGCAACAAAGAATGCTGCTGTGTGTCCTTTAAAATGCGATGCGATGGTCCGCCCCTCCTCGGCGGCTGTTCTGATAAGGCCTTGAGTGTTGACTTTAAGGCCTTTAACCCTTCAATGTGGCAAACAACGGACAGACCACGCCCACTGGTTGCGAGGTCATCGGGTCATCAAATTGAAATGTGGAGCTCTGTTTTTTTTTTTGTGTGTGTCCTGCTTCTTCGTTGTCGTCTGCCGCAATCCGGATGCGGATTAATATAGCCAGAGTGGTCAAGGATTATCTGGCAGGATGGGAAAATGGGGAAACGGGGTCAGAGGTCATCAAAGTGACATTTGCCGCAGCCTCTAATTGCCTCCGATTAATGGATGGTTTTTCCCCAGCTATTTGCATATCTGCAAATGCAGAAATAGACGATGGCTGATAAATGATATTTTGACCGGGAGCTGAATCTTTTGGTAATTTCTTTTGTTCTGTGTTTTAGACAGCAGCAAAATCAAGATTTGATCGAAATTTATTAAATCATTAGCTAAAGTATTTTAAAATAATTATTAATCATGCCAATATGGGATCTTAGCAGAAGAAATTGGAATTCAAATTGATATTAAAGATGCCTTTACAGTATTTAAATACACATTAATCGATAAATAAAATTTCATATTAATCTGGGGTAAATCGTAATTTTTTGTAATAAATTAAATCAAAATTCAAATTTTCTTCTCTCTGAACTTGTTATATATATTTTTAAGTATTCAAAACATTGTTTATTTTTCATTTAAAATTTTTTGTAAATTTAATTTTTATTTTTTGCAAAACCACACTACTCAAAACATTAACTTGAACGGCAGTCAAGCACTGTTAGTCCCACATGAAAGCCATTATTCAAACAGACGACTTTAATGCCAATAAGCAGTTGGCAGCCATCTTAACCGACACTTCCGCTCCTCCACTCGAAGTATTATGAGTTGAAAAACAATAAATATTGCCCCAAAGACGTGGTTGGGTGAAAAGGGGTAGAAATCTGTTATACAACAGGAGTGGAGGGGGAGTGGAACATGAACTGGAACACGTTCTGCATGACAGTCATGACGTTGACAAAAACAAAGTCATCAACGGAGTTGAAGTTGAGAACTGCAATCATATTGAGCGGAGGAGTAGAGCGACAATCTCCATATTCCGGAGAACAAAACATCGACTGGGCGACTTATTTTACATTTTTGAAGTGAGTCCCCCGGGTTTATGATTAAAGTAAAAGCATGAATATCGAATGCTGCCCGGCATGACACAGGTCCTTCTACCCATCCTCGGCCTCACTTTTAGCAACTTCATCATTGTGATAAATGAGCTCTGCTTGTAGCACATTTTTCACAACAAACTGAAATTTTTGGCTTACTCTTTTTTTTTGCAGGACGAACTTTCCTTTTTCCGAATTGTTATTAACAACTTTTCGTTTTTATACGAGGTATTCATAGGATAAAAGGGTATCATAACTGAAGGTCAACCGAAAAATTAAGTGGAATGTAAAAGAATGAATCTCGGATCTGTGTCAATTTAGTTATGTCCGACAAAAAATAAATAATAAATAATTATTGCATTTATTAAGGATTTGTTTAATAATAAGACAAAATAATTATTATAACTTTTGAAATTATTTTGGTTGGACAGGTTCCCCTGAAAAACTCGTATAATTTAAAGCACACAGCTTATATTACTAGGTATTTCTCAGTCGATCATGCTCTTACACTTCCAAATTTATTTATTTTTTCCCTTCTTGTATTACCGTAATTTTGCACAGTGCAAAAAAAGTTCAAAGCTCAAGGATTTATACCACATCGAAACTAGCGAAACAAACTTTTGGGCATTCGCTCATACGTTTTCGGGATGGATCGTCATCCTTCTGGACGGAGGATGCAAATGTTTGACATGCAGTCAGTTTGTTGGCGGCGAATTCTTTTAGCGCTAACTGTGTGCTTTGGAGCAGCATCTTCAGGCAACGACTTTGGCACTTTTGGCACGCGCCCCTTTCCCCACTTGAAACTTGGTTAGTTTGATTTTGAATGGTTTATTTGGTTGGCTTGCCTTGGCTCGGCTGCGTTTTGGTGGTTTTTCCCTCAGTTACTAGTTTCCAGCTTCCCAGCTTTCCAGCTTCCCATTGTTATCAACCAATTTGCCAGGCCTTTGGTGATGGGGGAAAATGCGGGGGAAAAGTCCACAGGAAAAGTTCCTATGAAGGAAGCGCGCGCTTGGCGGTTCGCCTTTTCTTGGTTACGTTTGCAAACATCATTTTGAGCGATTGCCAAAAGAGAAAAGAGAAAGGATTCAAAAAGCTGAAGGAGTTAGCGGTTAAAAGACAGACTTATGCCTTCAAATGACTTATTCTCTTGGGAATATTTTCCTGCCAAATGGTAGCAGAGCTGAGAAGATAATTATCATTAAAGGAGTTTAGTAAAAATAATTATAATACATTTTTTATTTAAATATAAATTGTATAGATATTCAATTTAGTTGTGCTTATAAAGGGTTATAAAGCGTTACGAAAATAATTAGTTAATTATATATATTAGTAAACAAAGTTAATATTAATTTTTTGAGCAGTTAAGTTCTAGGTTTTAACGATGATAAATAATAATTAATATTACAATTATTAAATTTCAATATACAATTATATTCCATACATACGAACTATCGGTAATTGCACAGAAAAAATTCAAAATGTAAGTACAAAAATAATAGGTTACATCGTAGTTGTAAATTATATAAGCACATAAGCTTATATATATTTCATTACTTTTACCAAATAATCATTTAAATTGTATTTTAATGGGATACAATATCAATTAGCTCACATCTTTAATAGGAATTCAGGGAAAATCACAATATATTGATAGATACAAATTGTTAATACAGATTTTATTGTGCCAAAGTGTGCTTCCTTCTTGTTTTCTTTTCGTTTTTTTCCTATGAAAATATTATTAATTTATTTATTACATTTTTTCTCTCTGCACACGTGGACATCAACTTCATGTCTTATCCATATAACATTCCTTGGAAAATATGCGACACAAAAATGTGTTGAGATTTATTGGCCAGCAGAAAGTTTGCTCACTTTATCCGTCCGTCTCGCAAAAGGAAAGAAATATTTTTCGTCCCCCACAGAATGTAAATTTTCTTGAAAAGCGAGAGCAGGGGGTGTGTGGTGCCAGGTGCCAATGTGTCTGGGTGGTTGATAATGCAATGAAAATAGGCCAGAATTTTCTGCTACTTTTCAGCTCGCCCGAAAGTTATGCGAGCAAACCGCAAGGTAATTAAATTCCTTAACCTTAAGCAGCATTATGGGTGGCTGGCTGGGCGGCCATGTCCTTGATGATGATGATGACGCCAAAAAGGATGCGCACACACACGCACACCCGCAATGAATGTGTTTGCGGTGCCATCAGTGCGCCTGTGTGTGCGTTGGTTGGCACTTGAGCATTTAATTGAATTTTTTTTTTGAGAGCAGATAAGGACGCGAAGGATGTCTCAACATCTTGGCTATGTCCACCCAACGCCCAAGCCCACTGCCGCGCAAGGACTCTTACATAGTTTTACCCGCGGCGCGAAATGTCATAAATTATCTAATAAAGTTTTTATTTAACGAGATAAAGGCGGAGGCGGAGAAAAACCAAGAAGTTTCATTCTGCTCGTTTTTAATTACATTTTTGAATAAAGTATGCGGATGAGTGAAAAATTGTCAAGAAAAATAAGACCACTTCACTGTTTTCTCATTTCCAATAATTGTTTGCTATTTTCCGTTCCACCTGGAAAATTTCGATGGCTCACTCAAGCATAAATGGTGCTGATTTCACTAATTTAAGGACATTTTCCCGTTCTAGCAATTCAATGGCTATTTATAATTATACTTAATAAATAATGAGTTTATCGCGAAGTCATTAAATTATACGCACCTAGGGAAAGTTTAAGTAATTAATTAAAAATAAAACAATTAGGTGGCAGGTCAATAAATTAGTGATTAGTTAATGGGAAATATTAATAGATATTTATAATCCTCTTTTATTAGATTTATCATTATTTATATATTTTTTATTATAAACGCAATAACCTTAACAACCATTCAACTTAAAGCCCCCACTTAATCATCCGAAATTTCACCAGAAAATGTCAAAAACCCTGCGCATGCAAAGTTACTACCAATTTGGCACTCTAACGAGAAGAAAATCCAGTGGAAAAACATTTTCCTTTTCTCACAAAATGAAATAATGAAATTGTACAAAAGGGCAGGCGCAAAAAGGAAACGGAACGAAAAGTCTACAAGGAAAACATAAAGAAAAATGGAAAGCAGTGCCATGTAATCCAATTGCATGAAATGTACACAAGGACACGGGGCGGCATTTAATTTAGGGGCGTGTGCCACACACACACACACTCAGTCAGTGCGAAATATGTTAAATAAATATGATGGGAGAAAGAAATGCAAAAAAAAAGGAAAATACTCAAATGGAAAAGGAGAAAAGTTAAAGAAATTTACATGGATGGCTTTTGCCTTTACTTTTAAGTGGTTTCCCTTGTTGCTGCTCCCTGTGTATGTGTTAGTGTGACTGTGCCTGTGTATGTAACTAAGTGTGTGCGACTTGGCCACACTTTTTGGCTCAACTCGTTGGCTCTTTTGTTGCTGTTGGCGCTTTGAAGTAAGTGCATTTAACGCGCCGCTCCCTTCACATAAAACTCTCTGGGCTTCCATGGGCGTAGAGGGGGCTTAAATTTGTTAAATACCTACATTAAATATAGAATATTAAAAGCTTTAAATTTCAATTTTTATTTCACAAACTGTAACGAAATGTTGTAGCTATTCCTTTAAGCTTTAATGTTATATGGAAGTTTTTAATAATTTATTCATCATTTATTAAAATTTAATTTAATTTTTAGTAATGCAGTGTCATAACCCCATAAGAATATATTTCTTTACCCATGATATATACCATTTTTTACATAAAATATTACTTTTATTATTCTAAATATCATTGACTGAATTTGTATTAAATTTTATTATTAAAATTGAAATATAATAATTATTTAATGGGCTTATTGACTATCATTGACTGCAATTACATTGAGTTTTAATATTAAAATAGAAAAATAATAATTATTACACTGTTTTTTTACTAAATATTGATTATAATATTTTCATAATATTTTTTACCTACTACTAAGTTCATAGTTATTTATTTATTTACTCTAATTATCCCTTAGTTACCCCCTTTTTCACGCCCCTGCCTTTTCCTGTTCCTTTCCAAAAGTGCTAAGTGCGCTTAAGATTTAACTGTGCCCCCTTGTGCCACCAATACCCCTCGCCTTTCTCAGAATTTTCAAGCCTTGTTTATGCTGTTGACTTTTGTGTGCAAGTGTTTTCTTTAATGTTCTTTGTTTCTGCCGGCACTGAATTTCACCTCATAACTCAGTTGTACCAACACACAAACAAGCATCTACACCAAAAATCTATTATGCAAAATTTTAACCCACTATTGCGATGCTGTTGCTGCACATCAAATGTGATTTTCGGTTTTAATTGAACAGTTGAACTTGGCCGGCATGTTGATCAATTTGCATTTATTTCAGAAATACAATTTTCCTGGTACGAATCACAGAGCCCGGAAATGTGCCGGGACACGTAGTAGTCCCTGACATGGCCATAGCCTGAAACCGAAGGTCGCTCGAATTGCAAATTTTATCTTTGTTCCAGATGTTGATTTTTGTGCTTGCATTAAATTCAGTGCATGTAAAATAAAATTATGCAAATGCATAGAGAATTTTCACTATTCATTTGGTGCGGCGACGAAATCCAATTTGACAGAGCGGAAAATGAGCAGTTGATGCGAGTCTGGTTAGCTGGGGGGTTTTATGTACATCTGGACTGGACGGTATTGTGGTTAATTAGTGTTGGCTTCAATGGGTATTGTTACAGTTATTGATGTTGTTGTCCACATCGAGCTTATTTTTCTTTAATTTCCCACAGGATTTGTGGGTTTGTAATGTCCTAGTGGCAAGCACGAAAATGCTAACAAAATGTAACTTGACTTCTGACTAAGTTTGTTTAATAATAACTAATGTTTAATGTAACTAAAATGTGGCAAAGGGTCTTATACTAAAAAGGTGAGTAACTTGTGCCTTATTTTTAGGACTCTCTTAAAATAGTTCACGAGAGACACGAGACCGAGAGAGAGCGCTCTAGATCAAACCGCTACGTTGTGCATCTTACTGTTTTTAGGTTCTTTAAGGTAAACTTTCTAATTAAATTACTGAAATTTAAATCGTTTTCGCCAAAATACTAATTAAATAGAACATTAATTGTTTAAAGATAGCTAACAATTTTTAAACGTTTTCAATAATTTATTTCGCAACATTTTCCGTCTCACATGGCGTATGCGCAATTTTTCTGTACGCATCGTCGAAACCCTTGGCTAATTACAACAATTCGCTGCAGCTCATATGGCATCCATAATTGTTGCATATTTGCTGCTCATTCCATAACCAATTTGCCATCCGACCATCCCCTCCTGCCTCTCGCCCCATTTTGGCAGGAAGCACATCCTAATTCATCAGCTGCATTACAATTTGAGCCAACTGCAGCTATGTGCAATGTTGATGATGCATTCGCCGGCTCAGAGCTATTGTTGTTCACGTTCACGTTACCCTGCTGATGTAGCTGCCATTGCTGTTAAATGTTAGCAAATTAGTGACGGCGGTTTAGGCCAACAGCGAACGGGGGAAATCAGGGGAGGTATTGGGGAGTAGTCGCCTTGGTCATTGCCATGTGGTTGTCAGTTGTCGTCAGTCCGGTTGCCTTGGTCGAGCTCTGTCTGCGTGTGTTTTCGTCCTGTCACTTTTTGATTAGTTGGCTGCGAAGGAGAGAGCTGGGGAATACAGATGGAATGGGGATCGTCGGCAATGGCTAATTGAAGCAGCAAATATATGTTTTTTCCTTTAATTTAATTTCTTCCTTTGGCTATACAGTAAGCCCTGTTACATGGAGTTTACATAGTTTTTTATTTGGTGTCTTGGGGGAATGGCACATGAAGAAATTTGTGTTCTAAGAGAATTCAACAAAACTTGTTTTAAAAAATAATAATAATGAAATTATAAGGATAATTATCCTTATAGATTGTACACAATATAAGCAAGTAATAAAATATAATAATATTTATTACAATAATAATAAAATTTTTGGATGGATTTTATTTTTATCTATTTTTCCTATATTTTTTCTGCGTGCATTTTTCTTTTCATTTTGGGCCGAGTTTTTCTCTGGGCTTTGGGTCAAAGTTTTCCTGTTTCTCTTCCTTTGTGCGTAAGTCAGCTCATCTTCAGCTCTCGCTCTTTTTTCCCCTCGCTGCAATTGTAATCCTTTAAGCATCTTGTCGAGAGAACTGGATAAATGCAATGCGCTTCATTTAAAATTTTCTTTCTTTTCCATTCGTTCGTTTTTTGTGCTCAGCTCCTCCTCCTCCTGCTTTTTAAGAGCCTCGCTGTTGGTTACTTTTTTATGGTCCACTTGACTGTAGTAGTAGTAGTTGCTGCTGCAGCTGATTGTTGTTATCACAATTGACTGAGATTACGTTTACAGTTACGGGACATAAAGAGGTCACTTAACAGGCGCATTGTTCGAGTTTTTAGTTCAAAAACTTGTCCTGAGTGCTCATAAGTAGCTGCCCCTGTGTCTCTTAATGTCGCTAATAAATGTTTTTCTTTTCTCGACAATTTTAATGGCCCCTCCGAAGGGAGGAGGAATTAAACAGGAAAGTTTTATTCAATTTCGTTAATACTCTTACAAACATTTTGCTCTTGAATTAAAATTTTCATATATGCGCATAAAGAATTTGTGTTTTTTTTGCATACCTTTTCTGTGTGTTTATGTGCAACAAGTTGGCAGCTCTGGGAAAAACTTTTTCCTCTTTGCATATTTCAACAATTTACTTGGGTGTGTGTGTGTGTGTGTGTGCGTGTGTCCAGCTTAATTCACTTGACGCAAATGTAAATCGCTTGAAATTATCAATTATGGAAAAGGGAAAATATACTCGTTATATGTATGCAAAATTTATACAGAAATCAAGGCAGCCAATTCATAAATGCAGTTGCAGAAATCCGACCCAAGAGTATATGGAATGCCTGAAAAGTATGAAAATGTGTATGTATAAAGGCAGTTTGTACAGGAGAAAGTATTTAAATGATGTGCTTTATATGCTGAAAAATACATTGTTTTAAATTGTATTAAAAAAAAGAATATGGAATGACTTGGTTACTAACATGGACTCACAATTATTTATAATAAAATAATATAATAATAAATCTAATAATCAATTATGTATATTTCATTCATCTTTTATATTGCATTTCCATTAGAATCACGATGGTTTTTTTTTGATTTCCTGATACTTCCCATATGATTAAGGTATTATCTTTGCCATATTTGTGAAAAAATCTATATACTGATTGAGATATAAACTTATAATTTCGCTACCAGAAATTTCGATAAAAAAAACATTGCCTTATTTTCGATTTTCTCTCAAAAAAATGTCGTAAATATAAATCAATGTAATTCCTATAAGTTCTAAGGAATTAAATAATATAAAACTAAATAAAAAAAATTTACAAAATCCGTAATCTAAAAAAAAATCATATGCTTTATTCACCTCAAATAATTTCTAAAAATCCACCTCCCTCTGATAACTTTTAAAAAATCCCTTTTTAATACCTGAAATAGCTTATGTGTTTGTGTGCCTTTGCCACAGACTCTTCGATAAATCAGCCATTTAAAAACCACTCCCACTCGCACACCCACACCCACTTGCGCTCCTTTTAAGCGAAGTAAGAAAAGCCACACACTATGATGATGCTTTGACACATAACCATTTGATTTATGGCGTCAATGCAATTTTTTTCAATTTCATTTTCACAAGTACCCCCGAAAAGGGAAGGCAAGTCCAGGCACTTCATAGATTTGCGATATTTTATCGTTTCGGGCCAACGCTGACCATGTGGCCCCCTTTCCAAAAAAAAAAAAAAAGAGGAGACCACGTCTGGAGCTCTGCTCAGTGTAGGAGTGGGCAGCTCCTTCTGTCCTTCTGTTGGCCATTGGCGTGACCACGGCCAATTGGCCATTGCCAAGCAGCTGCCTGCCATCCTGCCGTATTCCCATTCTGCCATCCTGAAAGTCAGCCAGCCTGCAGCTTACCTTGAATGTCTTTTGGCTTACAGCAATTGCAGGCTGCAATATTTGATAGGGTTCAAGTGGAGGGGATGTTCTGGGAAGAGATTTTGGTGAAATCGGTAATGGCAATGAAAAATAATTTAAATAAAATATTTAGTAAAGTTTTTTGCTTACTTATTTGGAATATAATTAAAATTATTATTTTTTTAAATATGAAAACCATTTTCCACTAGGAATGCTTAACAATATAATTTATTTAAGCAATATATTAGAAGTTAAGGCATCAAAATAACAGTTATTGATTTTTTAATTGAATTATTTAAAATAAATATTTTCAAATATATTTTTTCCCAAAATCGTTATCAGAACGCGTTTCCCAATGCCTTTGCCATTTTCTGTTAGGGTTTTTTAGCTCTCTTATTGCAACTGGTTTGCTTCATTATGCCACATTTGTCCACCACCCCAAGAGGCACCTCTGGCATCCTTTTTGTGGAAAATATATATAGAAAGAAACTGAACCAAAACTGAACTAAACTGACTGCTTGGATGATTTTGGCCGGTTAGCCGCGGCGTTCGATCTCTGGCTTAAGGCCAAAAGTCATAATGCCGCGATGTCGACGACGTTGTCATCAACCGTTTTCAGTTTTCGGTGGCTCTGGCTTGGCTCGGCTCGGACCATGGTTGATTTGGTCTTGTTTGGTGTTTTTGTTTGGCGATAGTCAAGCTTAATTGCCATTGAGTGAATTTTTATGGCCGCCATTGTGTGTGAGAGCGAGTGTTTTTGGCATATTTCAAAACGAGCCAGCAGGGAGGTAGCGAAATGCCTCCAATCGATGACGAAAACTGCAATTGAATTGAATGCACATAAATTTTCCTCAATTTTATATATTTTCTGTTTGCTGGTTTGCAGTTGTTTCTTTTTATACTCTACAAAGGGGGTATTTGTATTATTTTAAGAATCTTCTTGGAAGAAGATTTCTGGTCTTTCAATAATTTTATATATTTAATTTAAAATCTTATAGAAACATTTAAAATAATAAAATTTAAAAAGAAATAACAGGGGTTGTTGGGCAACTGCTATACTAAAAAATCTTTAGTAATACGATGCGTAACGCCCATAACACAAATTGTGATCATTCTTTATGTCTCTCTATGGCTTTTAAGCAAACATTTCAAGGGGGCCGCAGAACAGGTTTAGAGTTAGTAGCAAAAATTAAAACACAAACAATTATTGGGTGGCATAACATATCTTATTTTTCTGTTGAATTTTCTGTTCTACCCGCAAAAAACCTGACATCCTTTAACTATATTTTTAATACTACAAAACCAAAGAGTAAGTAAATTCAAGGGTATAAAAACTTCGTCTTACCAAAACCAATTTTCCTTTTTGTATAGTTTTATTTTTAGTTCTTTTTAGCTTTTCGCTCTATTTGGCAGCATTTGGGGTGACAGGGTCCTTCATAGCTAATTAACTGCATTTTTCGCATGTCATAGCGCGGACTGACTGACTGACTGCCTGGCTGACTGACCCCGATGTCCAATGTCCCCGATTCCACAACACTCGCTGCTGCATGTCGCATGCATTTGGTGTGTAATTAAGGTCAACAGAAGTCAACTAGCAACTTGATGCTGCCGCTGCCCCCGCCACTTGGCCATCTCGCTGGCTTCTGTGTGCGGCTTTCCGGGGAATTGGGCCAGAGACAAGTGCCACCCACAAAAGCCCATTCCGAAACTCTGGTTATGTTATCTGTCTTTTTGGGATCGCCTTGCAAACTTTTATTTTGCAAAAAGATAAGATGCTGCGGAGCTTTAACTGATTATTTTTGTCTTAATTGCTGGACGATTGTGTCCAATTTGTCTTGAAAAATTGTCGACAAAATTGTGCTGACTCAGTTTAATTAGGAGTTGAATGAACCCTTTCTTTTAGGTAAGATATGAATAATATTTAAGGTTTTTTTGAGATACTTAAAGTACTTCTTAATAAAAGAACTTTCTTATTTTTTTTTTTTAAATATAAAACTTTCTTTTCAGAGATTAAAAAATGTTTTTTTTGATTCATTTAATCTTTTTTCCAGCTTATTTTCTCTGAGTATATCGATAAAATTCACTCGTTATTCGGTCAGAGGTAAAGGTATAACTACTACTAATAATAATAAATTAATAATATCTTTAATTTATTATTTGAATTTGTTAACAAATATCTATCTAAAATGAACTAAAAACCATTTTCATACCAAAAACCATTGATTAAATATTTCATAACTCGCCTTACCCCAATTTGCATCTTTTATTCTCACCCAGAATCCTTCTTGTCAGCTTTCCATTAAAAATTTAATTTCATTGTCATGAAAAGCCTTTGCAAAGCAACAATATAATTAGTTTTTTTTTTATTTTTATGATTTTAATTTAACACCTTTTTTAGTGAATCTTTGCTGAGCTTAAGGAAATGATTAGTTTAAATCATAAAGCAGAAAATTTACTTTCGTTTTACGTCTTGCCTGGGTTTATTATGGCGAATTCTTCCCGCTTCATTGCCTCGAACCTGGCAGTCACGCTGCTCTGTACTGTGCTGTGAGCTATAAATTCGCTTAATAAAGTTTTCATATTTGCAATTAATTTCATTTCATTTTTCATGAATAAGTTGTATGGCTGCAACGGCTTTGCCGACTTCAGCCTGTTCGCAATTTGCGCTCCATTCAATATAATCAGAGCAGCCAAGGAGGCTGGATGGCCGGACAAATGGATAGATGGATGGATGGGTGGATTGATGGGGGCGAAACTGAGGCAGCATGAAAGACACAGGACTAAAAGGGAGAAAGGCAAAGGGAGTAAGAGAAAGAGAAGCGAATGAAGCCGAGTTGAGTGGTTGCCCGGTTGCGGGATTCATTACAACATGACGTATACGTAATTCGCTGAGTTAACTCGCAATTACAACCTTCTCGTGGGGGGAAAATTTAAAATTTTCTTACGCCATTATCGGCAAATGAAAATCGTTTAATTAAACACAGCTTAAGAGCTGGCAAATCCCACTTTATGGGCAATAGATAATTCATGCCACCTGTCCGTCTCTGTCTTCTATTTGACTTGTCATCCAGCTCCTCCTGCGTGGTTGTTGTAATTATGGGGAATATGCCTGGTTCGAAGGTCTCTAGGAAAATTGCTATTTAAACATTTTAAGTGCTTTTGGTGTTAATAACACATCACCGCATGTTTCATTTGCCTGAGTCAACAGTTTAATTAGAGTTTGTGCATAAATCATTTGCATCCATCCATCCATCCATCGCATCTCTCTCTCTCGGCTCCAATCTGTTGTAGAACGAGATATATATATATATAGCCTATATATATAGACACAGATCCGACTGCCGCTTCTTCTGCCCATTTGGAGCTGGCATATTTGATGTCGTTTTGCTTGGGGTTTTTGCAATGCTTTATGAGCCGTGGGCCAACGGGGCGGATGAGTGTTGCAGAGCAATTTTGATTTAATTTCGTTTGCTTAAAACGTGATAAACCATTGGGAAGATGTCTCTATTTAAAGTAAAGTTAAATTTGAATTGAAAGCTTGTAGATTAAAATATAATTTCTAATTTGGAAGCTCTAAAATATATTAATTAAATTTTTAAATAAAAACAACAAATGTTTGTGTTAAATATATAAAGTTTATTCTGTAAAATTATGAATATATACCCTACTTTTTCCGTGAATTTATTTAAAAACTGTTATCCATTTGTTACTGGAACCTGTGAGCATTTGGTAGCGATTTAACTCCTCTTTTCCATCCCAGACATTTGTAATAGTTCATCTCGAATTGCTTTTGAGGTCCATTAATACAAGAGAGCAGCCGTGGCAAGTGACAGTGCTAAAATTAATAGAGCACCCAAGGCTTGCCACTCCACCCACCCACTCTTTACCCACACCCCCTCTCCATACCCTCCTCCCACTCCACCCACTCTTAGCCCATCCATACCAATCCTAGCTGGGCCACGTGGCGGATGCGTGATTTATGCCAGAAGCTAGATCGCATTTAATTGAAAGCCGCCTTCATTTACGTTTATATACACATGGAATATATATTCATAGTTTGTCTGGCCAAAATCACGACTTTCGGACTCCTCGATTTCGGGCCAATGAATAGACAAATATTGTGGCTGGCTTATTAATGGGCTGCTTAAATTACGATAATTGCCACGCAGCAAGCGGTCAGCGGCAATGATAATGATGATTTTCTCTGATAAGGATGATGATGTCTTGACTAATTAAAGCCAGAAGAGAGAGAAAGAGAGCGCAGCTTGACGTCACAAAGAAAGAGAAAGAGTGAAAAAAGAGAGAACCAGAGAGCGTTTGGTTCTGGCGGCAACAGCTGTTCACAACTGCAGCGCCACCACCCACACAATAGTAGCAAACGCCTCCTCAAATCCTGCTCCTTTTTTTAGATTTTTTCTTTTTTTTTTTGGACAGAGTGTGTATACCGATTTCAGTTGTTGAGCCTAGCCACTCTCCAGCCGGAGAACTCCCCGGCTTTTGGAGGAGCGCAGTCGCCGGACTCGAAGCCGCCTCTCAGGCATGCGTAGCCTAGACAGGATCCACTTTTCCGCTAAATCTGCAAAGGAGGAGAGTTTGCGAAACTCTTTTGCCGGCTTTTGGCCTCTCAAAACAGCATTAATATTTAATAACACACAACGAGCAGGAATTCTCTTCTTGTTCTTGTTTTTTTTTTGTTTTTTTTTTTTGTACCAAAAAAGTTTTTCTGGCTGTCCTGTTGCTCAGTGTCGCCATCTGCCGCCTGCTGCGTGCCCCAGCTTTGAAAACTCGGGTCCAGCCATCAAAAGTTAATTAAAACGCATACTTAATGCTTTGCCAGACTGCCTGCCCTGCCCTGCCCTGACCTGCCTGGGATCCTTGGAGCCTTCCGCCCCACATCGAGGCTAGTTTCGGCCCCGGCCTGTATCCCCATATGATATGCATGTTTGCATACGAATAGCTGGCACTGTGCGATGTTATGGGTTTTGATTAATTGGAAGTGTTGTTTGACTTTGCACGATTTTGAAAAGGGGAGGCGGACACACGGGTGCTAGAGGATTTCCTAGGGGATTTCCTCCTGTCCACTGTTTTCTCATCGGTGTTCGATTTTCATGTTGATGGTTTTTGGAGGGAAAATGTTAGGAGAATGCATGCAAAATTGAGAGAAGGATTTTATAAGAAATTTAAATTTAGCCTAAAAAAATTTTTAAAATATATTAAAGATTATAAAAAAATAAAGAGCTACTATTAGTTCTACTAGTTCATCTTTTCCCAATATAATTTTAATACTGAAAAGTATAAATTAAACGTCATAGTTTTTTTTAGCAATACTCAAACCATTCCAAAATTCGTAGTACTGTTTACAAAATACCATTCTCTTTTTAAATAACCATGGTTAAAATGCATATTATTTAAATCCCAGGCCGAAACTCAACTGTATTCGCATTATTTAAAAGCAAAAAAATAGCAAAAAAATGTATCAAAATGCTACTCCAAAAATTAACATAAAATATCAATAGCAAGCATAAATTGAAAAGTTCAAATCCAAGGAGACTGGCGCTAACCTTTCGTTACATTCCCGGCTAATCATAGATTACACTCCACGGATCCATCTCACTCTCACTGCCGCTAAAAGGGACCGCAATCCCCCAAAGAAACTGCCCAGAACGAAATGGCGCCAGGTGAGGTGAAATGAAGCGAAAATGTAAAACGATTTTGCATACAAACGAAGCATAAAGCCGAGGTCCCAGAGTCCAAGTAGGGGTCACTCCCACTCCCACTCCGCCTCGTCCTACGTCAGGACCCAGCCCCTCAGGACCTTCTCGGTTCACAGTTGCCAGTTATCGCCGCGTTTCTTTGCTCATAACGCGGCGCATACATTTTTAAGGCCGCTCAAGGGACTATTAAAACTATTATCTCGGAAAGAGTCGCCGCTTTCATTCCGCTCTTTTTTGGGTTCACCCTCCCGCCGCCATAAGCTCCAAATGAAAAATATTCTCCCTTTTAGACTCGCTATATTCGTGGTGGTTAAAGGGTATATTGTACTGGTCCAAATGGGACAGGAAAGCGTTCTCCATATCATATGTTTCTTATTAGCTTTGTATCCGGTTAGAAAGTTTGTATCCTTATCAAGGTATATATGTCAAGTATTCTTGTAAAAAATATTGGGAGAATTACGGCAAACATTTTTGTTTTTTAATTACTTAGAAAAATGCCTAAGAGTATTAAAAAAAAAACTAAATTTAACTTAATTTGGCATCTTAAAATTTTTATTGCAATCTATTAGAGATCAATTTTAAGGACTAAATGATGTCTGTAACATCCCGGTGTACCTTAACTGCAAGAAATAAATTTAAATTAAGGATTTAATAAGTTAAGGCTGTCTCGTAAAGTATAATAAATAAAAAAAAAAATAGTTGATGCACAGAAATCATTGAAATTTGTTAAAATTGTGTCTTTAAGTCTACTAGAAACTTTCTTTCAATTGATATCCTCCACAAAAAAGCCGAAAAGCATGCAATAAAATTTATAAACTCTTGTTGCGGGTATTCCATGGTCGGCACACTCAACTCAAAAGCACACTCTATATTTTTTTTACTTATTTTTTTCTGGTTTTTCCCCAGTTCTTTTTGCTTCATTTCGAGGCCAGAAGAAATTAGCCAAGTGCGCAAAAATTTAAATTAATTTCATGCTTCTGCAAGCCGAGTCAAAACTAAACTGGCCAACACAAACATCGCGACACACATACACTCACCCTCTGCTCACACACTCTTTCCACACCCCCGCAAACTGACACATGCAGGGGAGCAACATTTTTACCGCAAACATTAGCAATTCTAATTTTTCGTGCAATGGTCGGACTTGGCCCCAAAAAACCCCCCTTTTGTCCCAGCGGTTTTTGGCTGGGTCAGTCATAAAAAGGTTAAAGGAAGCTCAGGCAAAGGCACAGGCTTACTCACTCACACATGTGCAATATTCATTGTTTAAAATGCAACCACAATATACACACACACACAGACAGAGACTCTGTGCTTTCACATCCGGTTTCAAGGGAAACATTTAGTTGTCTGTTGCTCTGAAACTCTCTTATTAGGATCTTGCGCTGCTTGGGAGAGGGTGGAGCATTCCATAACTTTGTCATTTAAAATTGAAATGGGGTTGTTGGCGGCCAGGACTCTCTGGACAGGAGATTCCGAGATGAATCTGTAGGGAAGGTTAGGGGGACATCATCGGTATTGTTTGAATGTTAAGTCAGCTAATGGAGGGCGTAAAATAGTTTTCGTGTCTGGGGAATTATTAAATTGATATGGGGCTCAGACGATGAAAATAAATATAGATACCCTTTTAAGAATGTTTAAAATTTATTTGAAGACTAAAACTTAGTCTTCTAGCTTTTAACATATAATGTTAATATCTATTAAATCTGTATTTTGTTTTTAAGGAATTATAAAATTGAAATGGGGTTCAGACGATGAAAATGTATATATCATTTTGGTCAATTTGTTTTTAAAGGCTTTTGAAATATTTTAAATACAGATATAATTTAATGATGTTTTTTGTTAAATTATTTAAGGGTTAAAAGTTAGTCTCCTTCTTTTAAAATATAATTAAATAAGTTGTAAATTGTGTCTGGGAAATTATTTAGAAGCTGAATTTTAAATTTTCAAAGAAAAAAGATATCATTCCAAAGAATTTTTTTAAAATTATTTTGAGGACTAAAACTTATTCTTCTGGCATTTTATTAATTGCTCTTAAATAACTCTTAAATATCTTTTAAATATTGTATTATTCTTAAACAAGTTACAACCCAAATAGAGACTTATTTGGCATTTTCCCCCCATACATTCCCAAAAACATTACTCATACGTCTGGTGGGCCCACTCAAAGTAATTTGGCCTGGTTTTTGCTACATCTTTGCGACAAACTCTCGGCCATCGATGTGGGTTTTGGCTTTTGAATTTTGGCTTCCATTCTTAGTGGCCGGATCGCACTGCGACTGCTTAATTGCCATTGACTTTTGTTAAGACGGCGGACGACGTACGACGACGGGGCCAGCGAAGGATGATGATGATGGCACCAGAAAGTGCGCAGTCAAAGGCAAACAATGCCAACGACATCCTTTTGAGATTTCTCACTGCCTGCCCTTCGGACATGACGAAGCCATGATTGAGCACGGACGAGGAGGGGTTGCCTTGGGGGCAGGGACTGAAACTGGCAAATGGTCTCGCCATTTTTAGTGAGACAAATAGTTGAGTCTGGGTTGCATTTCCATTTGAGAGCGCAATTTATTTGACTGCGCCACCACGAAGAAGTTTCGAGCAGCTTAGACCGGAAACTCTGCAGCGGAAGTGCAGCCCGTTTTTTCTCTCTGGCCCAGCTTTCTCTTTCTCTTCTCTATTTGATTTCTTTTTAGCCCGACTTTATTCTGGCCCCATTTTCGGTGGCTGCTGGCTTTATTTGTTGTCTCATTGCCTCCGCCCCGGCTCGTATTTTTTCTTTTTGTGACTTTTACTGCGACAATTTGTGTATCCGCAAATTGTGATTAATTACAGCGGCAGGCAAAGATAAACCCTGGTCTGGTCTGGTCAAAACGATGTCTTTTTTGCGGCGGCTAATGTGCTGTCAGTGGCGCTAACCCTTCTCTCCCTCCTCGCTCACCCTTTTAACATAAATTATTCTCTGGCAATTTTCGCCATGTGCAAATTATGGAAATTATCAACATTTTCATAACTTTCATTTGCGATTTATTAATATTAATTTTAATACTTTGCCTGCATAATTGCGTTATTTCATTAAAAGGGTTATTTCTGTAATTTAGCAAAAAGTTTTACGTTGATGTAAATGTGAATTATTTGGAGTAAAAACCAACCTTTCAAAGTTCCCTCTGCCTTTGGGGACATAATGCAATTGTACCCAAAAAAATGTATATATATAAATCCTGGGAAATGTGTGGAACTCGGAAGAATGTAAGGCATTAAAAGCTTAAAGACTTAAAACATTAACACACACAAATGCAAACTATTTCTGCCAAGGCAAACTCAAAAGATTCCAGCGAGTAATGGGTTGGATGGGAGCTGGTAGCTGGTAGCTGGGCCAGGATTGCGGCCAGACAGACAGTCAGTCAACGGCAGTTGAGCTCATGATAAAATTTAAATCCGTCAGGTGCTTTTCCACATGTACGTAAGAATTTGTGCATTTTCCACCCGTTTCTCCCTGGGCAACCACACACACACGAGCATGGTTATAATTTATTATGCGCCAAATCATGGCAAATGCATTAAAATTTTCGTCTACACCGGCAAAGTGTGGCCAAAAATGTCTGAGCTAGAACGATATGGTCATGTGGCGCTGGGGACATCGGTTTTGCGGTGCTTCTGTTTGTCAAATTTCTTTGCGTGAGTGAAAATTGTGCAGAAGAAAACTGAATGGCGGTAAAGTGTCTAGCAATGGGTTTAGCTGCAGATAAATGTTAAGGAATTAAAGGTACCTTTATATAAATTCTATAGAAATTTTGCAGGGTTTTATTTCTAATAGGAATATATTTTTATGCAAAGTAAGATCTTATTTTTAATGCATATTTCTTATTATTAGAAAATGTATTAATAGAAAAATCGAATGAATTGAAAAAGAAACTATTTATATTATTTATTTAAATTTTCTGTTAGTCTTGATAAAATTTTATTTATTAAAAAAGTCCTGGGGTGAACTTGCACACATTACTCTTTTATTTTTACTAGACTTATTTTAGTAGTTGTAAAAATGACTAATAATGGTTTTTTTCCCTTGTTTTCTTCAAAAGATATACAAATATACACCTAATTTAATTCGCTATGAAAAATTTTAATTTCTTAACCAGTCACCAAGTCACATTTTTAACGAGTTTCTCACGCTAATCACGCATTATAATTTTACAAGAGTAAGCACACAGAATGTGGGCCGAAATAATTTCGTGCCTCAGTTAATTTCCACTCAAAAAATGTTGGTAAAAACCCCCATTTCAGTTTACCTCTGTAGATTTTTGTTTGTGTGTTCAGAGCTCTCGGTCGCTCGGTTGCATATTGTGGGTGTTCCCGAGAGCCAGCTGACAGCTCGGTGTTTGTGTGTGTGTGTCTGGGTGTGGGCACAAATGTCAACAACAAGATTATGACCAAAACGCAGTTGTTGTTGTTGCTGCTGCTGTCGGTGGTTAGCCAAGCAGCTGAAAACAAGGAAAAACCTGCATCAATGGACGCCACCATAAAGGAATTGTCGTCTGGCAGGGCAAACAACGAAATTAGATTGCCCGGCTCTGGCTCTGGCTCCGCACATATGCGCCATATTATATGTTTGTATGCATAATCCATCAATTAATACAGCTGACAAGCGTCTAATTAAATATGTCATGACTGTTTGCCACCACCACCACCTCCTGTGTGTGTATTCTGCGGTGAAAGCAACTTAATGAAGCTTCGACTAAAGACCGGCAAGTTTTCCGTCGCGTGGAAAATCCTCGGATTCAATGGGTACGGGGACAGAATTGTTATTCCTCCACGAGCCGCAAATTCATTAAAGTTTTAGTCAAATCCATAAATAAATGACTTTTCGCATAAACCAAAAACTTGGCTAAGTAGTAAAAGTATAATGAAAAATGGCCAAGATCATTTGTCTTATTGACAGCAAAAATATGGCAGTTGGCGGGTAATTTTTAAAGAGTATAGCATACTTAGGGGGGTGTCTTAGTGGTTTTGAGTTAATAGAGTAATTTTAAATAAAATATAGAATATAATCATAAATTTCCCTAAATTTTTAGAGTTTAATTTTTCGAAATGTGAAATGTTCTATAATCACATTTTTTAGGTGTATTATGTTTGTTTTTAAACCTTTTTTTTCGTCCTGTCCTCTTGTCCAAGTTTCATCGACTCAAGTTATTCGCAGACTAATACCATTTGATAGATCATCTTTCCTGCAGCGGGGTCATATATGATTTTTGACTGCTGCTACTACACTGCTTTTCTTCGTTCTTTTGCAGCTTTTACCTTCTGTCGAGCGACGCATTTCGTTGCTCTTAATCCTTTTTGCACACTCCCCATTTTGTCTCCCTTTCCCTGCCATTGAGTCAAACAAAAAACCTTGATAATGGCAGCTCGGAACACACACACATCTATGGGAACTTACACATACAAGTGCACTGAACAAATTTATATATGTCATTATTTAAATACAGGTTTCTCTTACTAAATTTTTCCTTTTTTTAACTTAATCGTTTGATTTAAAAAAAATATTATTTTCTCTAATAATTATTAACAACGTTGGATCACTTATTTTATGGTGACCGTGATCTTGAATAATTATTTTTGTATATATAATATATTTTATGATATAAGGTCACTCTTAGGCATAATTTTTATAATACAATACAAATATATAATAAGAAAAGCAAGATTAAATTCTTTTTAAATAAGTATGAACTTCTTCACTTTTACCTTCCTTAATATTGAACATAAACTATATACTAAGGACCCAGTGTGACCATATAATGAAGAAAATTCTATTACAAAGCCACACTTATCCATGATTTTAACTTACATTTACTGAGGCTGAAATTATGAAATCTTCAAAGCTTAATAATAATAAGAGCGTTTAAAATAAAAAAAAAATATATATATTTATAAGCAAAACCCTCTAAATATCTATATTTTCTCACAGTGTAAGAACACACACATACTCAGGGATGGCTCGGCTATATCCGTTTGCGCATATATGGCAGGGATTAGTGAACATGAATGTTGATAGGCGGCGTTTCAGTGTTTGACAGATGAGTTTTATGGGTTTTTGCGCTTGTCATGTGGAGATGTCTCTCTTCATACGAGGGTATCTGTGTGTGGGTAGTGCCACGTGTGTGTGTGTGCGAAACTCGGTATATCCGTGTGCGAATCGTTGTCTCCGTTGGGCGCCATAATAGCGCCGAAATTGAAAGCATAAAACTCAATTAAAGCAACTTTATGTGCAGTCATTTCTCCGGTTTATGTTTGCAGTAAGCCTCGCGACATGTCTGTGCACCTGCCACGCCCCCTCTGCCAGCTCAGCAGACTCCCCCCCCCTGTGGATGCCACTCGTACTTGCTGACATTTCCTAATTGCGCGTCAACATCCAACGACAACGGATATTGAAAGAGCTCTTTGCAGCGCGCTTCCCGCTTTCGCCTTGCACAAAATTGAAACTGCAAACAACTTCATTTTGGCCCACACACACACAACCAACTATTCAAAAGCCCGCTAAATATTTGGCCACCACCCACACACACACATATACACCTGGCCTCACACACCTCTCCTCTTCATTTGCAATCCTTGGAAAATCTCTGCTCTGGCACATCCCACTCTTAAACTGCAATTAGAGGTGGGAAGGATGGCAATATCTGTCTCCTGTCACGCTGCCATCGCTAGCTGCAATCTTCGAGTGCATACCGAGGGAGCACCTCCCCCCCATCCCTCCAAATCCTTCAGCCCCCCTTTTAACATTCCTGCGTAATTTGTTGTAACTGCATCATTTAACATTTGAAAGACTACTGAGAAATGCTTAGCAAGGAGGAGAAAGGCAGGTTGAAAGCAATTCCTTCCCCAGCTTGCCCTTTTCGTGTGAATACTTGAGTGCTCTGACTTGCAATACACTGGGAAAAATGGATTTTAATTTAATTAACTTTATTTAACCTAAATTTTATAAGAAAAATGTATCCAAAAAATTTTAAAATACTTATTTTTATATTTACAAACAAATTTTGAATTTTTTAAAGTTCAAAGTATATTACTTAAGTCACATCTATAAATTTTAATAAATAATCATTAACTATTTTTAAATTAAATGTATTTTATATATTCTATTTAAATATTCTCTTTTTTTGTAAAAAATAGTTGCCATAGTTTTTATTTAAAATATATTTCAAGAGACTGCCAAGGATATGCCAACAAAAAAAAATTGTCCGAAAAATATCCATATAATTTTGAATCGAAATTGTTACACTTCTTCTTACTGTGCTTCCCCCTTCTCCCTCCTTGCTCCTTCCCGCCACCAAAAACGGCTGCCACTTTAGTTGCCATTTGCTCAGCGAAAAAGGGACAGAGAGCCAGAGAAGTGTGTGAGTCTATCGGTTGCTAGTTAGGGATAATGGCAACAGACAGCAGTTAATGTTCCGAAAAAATGCACTACAAAGTGTTACAAAAAAAGAAAAAGAAAAGTGGGGAAAGGGAAGACAGTGCAGGGCAGCTATTCCAGGCAACAGACAGAGCGCATCGCTGTTGTTTTACAAGCTTCGAGTTGGCTGCCGAGATTCTTTGCCCTCGCGCCCTTAAGTGCTGAAGTGCTGCCTTTGTGTGAGCAGCTTGCGAGCGGGATGGATGGAAAAAAGCCAACACTGAATGCAAGTAAGAAATTAATTAGCTCTGGTCAAATAGGAGTGAAACTCAGCATTAGCTTTACTTGGTTTCTTTAAGCCCAGAGTTCCTAGATGACGGGACTTCTTGAAGGTTTAAACATGAAGCGTATTTT
>JAEIIJ010010863.1:0-36383 GCA_018904815.1 Drosophila ogumai | reverse complement strand
ATATCTGCAAGGGTATACAAACTTCGGCGTGCCGAAGTTAGCTTCCTTTCTTGTTTTAATGTAAATTTACTAAAGAAATTATTTTGCAGCAGGTTTTCAATTCTTCGGCTTTATATAATAGTTACCTTCCAAACTAACATCATGATGATAACGCCTTTAAATGCTATCCTTGCAAATGCAGTATATCTTGGCTTTCTTTTCATTAATGCAGTTGGCATCTTTTTTATACGAATTCAGTCTACTAAGATCCTCTACTTTCATGTCCAACAGTTTATTAGTGCGATTGTTCCACCTCACAGTGGCCTCAAATCGGGGCTTCTTTGGAAACGTAGAGAAGTCTATAATGTAGATATGCTCGTCTTTATCAGCGGGCTTCAGACCCGTTGCTAGGATGGTCTTGCGGTCCACTCTGTGGACTTTTTTTAGGCTGAAATTGTGACAGAGACCTGTTAGTTGTTGCTCCTTCAGGTGATTGTTCATGCGCTCCACTATGGCCCGAGCAATGGTCGTCACATGCGGCGACCTCCTGATGGTCTCTGTGGGTTGGCAGCAGCACCATTTCTCCTCGATTCCGGCCATTTGACAGGTGCGGTTCAAAGGCACCTCAAAGAAGAGCGACTGACAGGTGGGGCATTGCTTTGCCCTTAGGTCGTCGGGAAAATCATCCATGGATTTGCTATCTAACTGCAGCAAATGCTGCAGGGTCATGTGGACATCGTAGTTAGAGGTCAAGCGATTGCGGTTCTTCTTAAGGCTCTCCACCAGAGCAGGATATTTGAGGCGGAACCATGGCGGTATATAGATAAACATCATGGGCATGCGCTCCTCGAAATAGCCAGAGGCAGCTCTCCTCAGCAAGTTATAACGATGGCCGTGATCACTCATCAAGATCACAATTGAGCGTTCGAAGAGGTGGGTCTCTTCAAAGGACTCGAGATACTTTAGAAAGAGCTTGTCCAACGCCGTGGCCCCCCTATAATGGTCGTGGGTGAAGCTGTTGCTCCACAGGAATCCAAACATCGGCGATCTGTCCAGGAATCGATCGATGAACTGTTTACCAAAGTTCCACACATAACTGGAGCTGAGTTGCCGACCTACACAGTAAGGAAATCCGTAGCGATTGGTTACGTTAAAGTTATTTTCAATGGCCACAAGAAGGGGACGCAGGTAATAGTCCGTTGGCTGCTTCACAAAGCCTCCTTTCAGGTAGTTGAACGTATTAATTGACTCACAATCCTCGGCAAAGGCTGTCGTGTAGTTGGCGCTCTTGAACCGCTTCCAGATGAAGGGCAGAGTGTCCAGGCAGCCGGGCTTCCTGGTATCACACACTTTCTCAGCTCCCTTTTGCGAGTGTCCCGTGAGGACGGCCATCAAATTGGGAAATGTATTGTCGCCTATTTTGGTGTAACCCTGCATTTCGAACCATCCCGGGCGGCTCACGAACTTGTAAACCGATGGCATTGCCCGCCGAAGATTAATCCGTGAGATTGAGTCTAGACCCAAAATGATAACACTGGGCTGGCTCCTAACCTCTTCCGTGCTTGGCCACATTTCCTGAATAAACGTCATGGCATCTTCTTGTAGGAGCTCCGTGCTGTTTTTGAAGTCCTTGGCATAGCATTTGGTGACCATGAAGTCCGTGTCCCACGGCACTAGCTGTTGATGCACAATGGGGCGACTCTGCAATGCACTAAATAGTTATTATTTTATAGTTTCAATTATCAGTATCTCAATTTTAAACTATATATTTAGTTTTTTAACTCACATATAAGTATCGTCGGGTTCCTTGGCAGTATTATTCCGCAATACCTTTTGGTACACACACTCCAGGGTAGCATTTTTTCTTGTTTCCAGCATGGGTCTGGCAACGTGCTCGTTTATGTGCAGACGATACTGGTGTATTTCGTAATCAAATACGCTTCTGACTATATCTTTATCTTTATGGCAAAGTTTTAACTCATCTCTTTGAAATATTCTCATTAATTTCCTGGCAAAGGGATCCACATAGGGCATTTTGCATACCGAACTATTCACATAATACTGCTGAACCACACCGTTTCTCTGTCCATTTATGTTTACCCAGAGACAAAGACTTGCAAGAAAAATAATTTGGAGCATCTTAGTTGTCTGCACCATGATTGCCATAAACTAAAATATATTCTCTTCTGGCTTAAATAGTCTGGGACAATAATTTCATTTACAACGCTTAGTTTTAAATTAGTTACGCTGAGCCAAAATAATACTTTTATTTTTTAATTATGGCGTGTACGTTAGCATGTAAGCTACCAGTTATCAGCTCGGAGTTGCTTGACAATTTCTCCTTTACATTCTAGTTAAAAATAAATAATAAGATGTGTAACGCGCAAAGTTGCTCATCATTGTGCATTACATATCTCTGTACATATTTTTAAAATCCATATTATTATTTTGCATGACTAAACCCTGGTTTGCTCTCTAATCCCATGCAGGGTCAGCGACCAGAGGGTTTACCGCCTGGGCATCCGATCGACGACTGTTTGGGCCGTGGCTGTGTTTTGCTGGATCAACGACAGGATTTTCTGCGAAGCCTGGTCTGCAATTAACTTCCCCTACCTGCACGGCTTCTGGCACATCTTCATATTCATCGCCGCTTATACGGTGCTGGTGTTGTTTGCATACTTTTATGTGGAATCGGAGCTGCCCCAGCGGCAGCCGCTGCTCAAGTACTGGCCCAAGAATGACTTCGAGTTCGGCATACCGTTCATATCGATAAGAAACCCAGGTAAGGCGCTGCGCAACACAATCTAAGGGCGCTGCTACTGGAGCGGATAGAGAGAGAGCAGCAGACCAAAGCGATAATATCGTAAATGCTTTAAAACTAAAACCAAAAATAACCATAGATTGTAAAACAACCAACCATTAATTGTAGCGCACAATATTTTTATGTAGTTTGAATGTATTGTATTAGAAAAAAATGTAGCGAAATAACTGGAGTCGCAAATTGTATCTGAAGGAAGAAGTCGGTAGACGTATTTCAAGAATATCTTAGAGCTTTGTTTAGTGCTTAGATAGACAATTGTTCAATAGAGCTTGACAAAAATCGATTCTCAATGCATAGATTTTTTGATCTTTTGTAAAAAAAAATTTATTAAAACAACAAAGTTGTATTTTTCTACACTAATGGAATTAATATATATTCAGAAACTTTTCGCTTGTAAAAAAGTGGAAAGAAATTAATAAATACAAAGCAAATTTTTATTTTTATAAAACAAAAAGATCTAATATATATTGATTCATATAAAAAAGAATAACAGTTATAGCCTTCCTTTTTTTCAAATTTTTCAATGCTTAAATCGATTTTCTTCCCAGCTCTATTGATCAGCTAGCTGTAAAGACATATCTGAAACAAAAAGAATGCCATACCAAAGTGTAGGTTCCGCTTAGCCTTGCCTATGAGTTTAGTCCAAAGTCTTCAACATGTTTTTAAGTGTGTGTATCCGTGTATACCATCAGACTGTGATATGTTATAAAATAATTTAGACTTCCAAAAAAAAAAAGAAAACAAAACAGTTCCTACACTTTCGTTGACTAACCCTTTTGGACCTGAAAATGTTCAATATTCTCTGTAATCCTTTGCTATCCTACTAACTATGGTATGGGCTTAGGGATATGAATACATTAAAGGTGGCACAATCGTTATTTTTGGGGTAAGAACAATACTATCACGATACTATTTCTTTATGTAAAAAGGCTAATATAATAACAAGTTAAAAAAAAAGTTTGAAAATCATTTCTTCTGATATCGTGATAGTCAAAATAACATCGATGGTGCCGCCGAAAGCCTAGCCTAGTACTAACAAGTATGACTAAACTAACCCAAAACCTACACTAATCACAGTAGCTAGTTGCTCAAAGTACGAAACAATTTCAATCCGCTACCTTGCTGATCCCACAGATTCAAAAGATTGGCTCATATACTGCAGCCTGTATATGCAGGACCACGACTTCAAGCACGGAAAGAACTAGTGAACAGATTCGCTCTCTCTGTAATACCAAAACTAGACAAATACACCGTGATATAAAGTAGCAAATAAGAAGGACGAATGTCTAAATTAATTTTACAACTCAATGCAGAAACCGATCTATTGAAACCCAAATTATATAGCTGCCATATAGAACGTAGTGTTAAGAAATATATAGAAACATATTATAAATGATAGCAAATGTACTGAGCTAATATCTTGTTTTATTATAATAAAGAGTATAATTTTTATTAAGCACAGATATTTCTTTACTTCTTTTTATTTTATACCAGCAGCAATATACATATATATACTTTGTAATTCGTATAACTTTTTATTTCCTTAACTAATGTCTTTTTCCTATACGTGTGTGTGTGTGTTCGCTGAGCATTCATCCAATAAAATTCGTTCATAGTTCCATCCTGCCTTCCGCCTGCCTCTATTAATCAGAATCCGAAGATATATTGGTGCAGGAATCGCGAGCAATGCGCTTGTTTATGGGATTGTAGATCCCATTGAGCGGATAGGGACCGCGATAGCTAATAATATTCTTTGGTGTCTCGTGGATTTTCACCTCGTACAGCAGCTCCGGTTTCTTTAGTTGCAAACGAATGTTGTCCCAAATATAAACGGCCAAATTCTCAGTTGTACTGGGCTGGAATTGTACAAAAAATAATATTATATATATTTTTTTGAGTTGGTAGTGCAAATTAAATTTACTGTGTTGGCAAAATATTCGACATCCTTATCGAGATTCTTATGATCCAGGCGTTTCATTATCACTGTCTCAATGGCATCCTTCAGCTCGGTTATGTTCACCACCATTCCCGTTCGTTGATCAATAGGACCGCGAACGGTAATCTCAACTGAAAAAGAAATTTAATATTTGTAAAACATTTTTTTTTTTTTTTTGTAAAGTTTGTGAATAAGTTTGTTATAAATTATTTGTTATTCATTGTTACAAAGTGGTGTAAATACCTCGAAATTAAATAATAAGTTAGAGCAACAAACCCACATAAAACGTGGCACCTTTCCTAGAGTCCTCCTAATCCAAACTAGATATGATGAGTTATTTTTAATGGGAATAAGGATTACGTTTAGAAATCAGTTTCAAGGCAGTACTAAGTCCTTAAATAGTTTATAATTTCCTTAAACGGTTCAAGCTTCCCTCCTGATTATAGTACAATTATTGTTTGTGGCTACTATATGCCCAAGCTTAAAGTTTTTGTGATCACTTTGATCTCTCTACCTCTCCCCTGACTGTTCATTATCAATTCTCGGTTTTTATTACCATTGAGCGTTGAACTTGAACATGGTTTTGATAAGCGAGCTTATCGGCCAAGGTTTTGTTATGGTTAGGCGTTTTAAGTATCAAGTTTCCATGAGTTGTGTGGCTTGGTTATACCTGATTAAGCCTGGTTAAGACGCAGTTAATCAAGCGTTTAAATGAATGGTGTAGTATGATTTTCTCTAAATACAATCTAGATATTTGAAATGTTCGTTCACCTGTGTAGTTGTGTCCGTGGCCGTGGAAATTGTTGCACTTGCCGAAGACTTCCAAGTTCTCGGCATCGCTCAACTGGGGACTGAGGGTAGAGTCGGGGAATTGATTCCATTAAGAAGTTAATGCCAATTGAACTGAGTTACTTTTTAGACGGAAATCGAATCAACCAATTGAGCCGATTCTCTTTAATTACCTATGCAGGCGGTGACAGGCGCTGAACGTCTCGCGGCGGGTGAGGAAAGCGACAGGTTGCTGAGACATTCTCTGGCGATTTGATCCGGTTCGTGTGTTTGTTTATCTTCGCTAAAAAAGGCACCACCTGTTTAATGTTTATCTCCAAAGTGCGACTTGAACGCCGAACACTGTTTTACAGTGAGTGCAAAACCTGCTCTTGACTGCCGTGTATTTATAGCGAGAACGAGGAAATTGTTTAGCACAACATTGAAAACATTGATGGCACTTTCGATAATATCAGCTGTCGTTATCGATATTGGAGGCTATCGGAATTTATGTGACCTCTCCACTATCTTGAATTATTTAACGGTCACACGAAAAGTAATTAAAGTTCCCTTTGAATGAGCAGCCACATACATGAACTGAAAGAATTGACTTCCATGGTAATTTTACTAGTAAAAATAAGTTTTAAATTTAAGAAAGGTGAGAACAGACCTATTTTCAAATTTAGCTCATCTCTAGTTTCTGACGCGCTGCCAGACCTTTGGAATTCACACATGTGCCTGTCATCGAGCAACCCTACTAAGTTATCGGCCAAAGCCCATCACTACCAACGAAAATTTATCAACAAACGACGCCGCGCAATAATTCGAACTATTCCAGAAGTTATTTGATAAAAAGTCGCTGAAACACCGTGGATTTATTACAAAGATGAACAACAAAAGCACGCCCGTGCGCCAGCGCATCCAACAGTTCCAGACACGTGGGGGCCAGAAGTCAACGCCGTCATCAGACGCTGGTGCATTGCGGAGGAAGGTGCTGACGCGGACGCCCAGGCAAAGCGGCGAGGACCGCCCGGATCAGCAGTTGCTGAACACGGCCTTCAGTGGCACCACCCCGCAGCCGCAGCTTAAGCCAAAGTCTACCGCTCTCAATGCGTGCTACACTCCTTCATCGCTCTACAGGAATTCCCATACACCCGGGCGAACGAGGACGCCGGGCGGGATGTCCAGCGGCAGTAAGCACAAGGACAAGGACCCCATGGTCGAGTCGTTCCACAGCGTCTCTGAGGAAAGCAATATGATAGTGGCGGTGCGCGTGCGCCCACTGAACGCCCTGGAGTGCACGCGTGGTCAGGTTACCAACGTGGTCCAGGTGCACGGCGACAGCAATGAGCTGACCGTCCAGGCGGGCTGCAGTGCTGACGCCTCGGCGGGTGTAACGCACTTCTTCAGCTACGACCAGGTGTATTACTCGTGCGATCCGGAGCGCAAGAACTACGCCGGCCAGGCGAAGGTCTTTGAAGGCACGGCCAGGCCGCTCATCGATACCGCCTTCGATGGCTACAATGCTTGCCTCTTTGCCTACGGCCAGACGGGATCGGGCAAGTCCTACAGCATGATGGGCATAGAGGCTTTGGACGATGCAGCCCTTGACGGTGGGCCGCCGCATGACGAGGCTGGGATCATACCGCGCTTCTGCCACGAGCTGTTCCGTCGGATAGAAGAGGTCAAGGCGCATCAGCAGCTGCAAGTGGAGGTCGAAGTCAGCTACTTTGAGATCTACAACGAGAAGATCCATGATCTGCTGAGTGTCCAGCATGCCACAACGGCAGCCGGTGACTCCACGCCTGTGCAGCAGCAGCGACCGGCTCTGAAGGTGCGAGAGCACCCGATATTTGGACCCTACGTTGTGGATTTAAGTGCCCATTCGGTGGACTCATATTCGGCGCTCCGCAACTGGTTGGCTGTGGGCAACTCACAGCGGGCGACCGCCTCCACGGCGATGAACGACAAGAGCTCCCGCTCGCATTCCATCTTCAACATTGTCCTGAATCTGACAAACTTGAGTAGCGGCGACGAAGGTTTGTCCTCCTCGGACACGGACTCGGGCACAGTCAACTCTCTGCGACAGACACGGCGCAGCAAGATCAGTCTAGTGGACCTGGCCGGCAGCGAGCGCATCAGCGTTTCGGGCTCCAACGGTGAACGAATACGCGAAGGAGTCAGCATTAACAAGAGTCTGCTCACCCTGGGAAAAGTAATTGCAGCCTTGGCTGATTCCCGCAAGGCGGTCGGAAATAGTCAAATGGGAAACGGGACACCAAGCACGTTTGTGCCCTACCGTGAGAGCGTCCTTACCTGGCTTCTGAGGGTGAGAATTATTATTTATTTAATCTTATTTTTGCTTATCAACTGGGTCATTGGGCTGGTTTACTTTCAACTGTCGATAATTGTATCTTACTTTAGGAAAAGAAACTACTTCGACAGAGCGATTATAGCCAATATGGTTACTTTCGATTAAAACATCTTTAGTTATAGTCCCTTTTTACCTATCACTTGGCAGCTCGACTTTTCTTATCAGTGCTTAGCTCCTTATTGACGTCATAAAAAGTGTTGAACCCAATGTATTGATTATAGAGGTCAAATCTATTACATTGTTAATTATTATGAACAGCTGGGAAAAATTTATAAATTTTAAATTTTTTTAAAATATTGAAAGTGTCATATTGTCATTTGTGGTCATATTACTTTTCTATTTTATTTATTTTATTATAAAATCAATTTTACTGCGATATTTTCCAAAGCTCTGTCCATCCCTAATGGCCGCTGGCTATCAACACTTTCACTTTGATTAACTGATGGCCCATGGAATGGGGTCTCCGCACAATCAGTAATTACCCGGAAAGCAATCAGGACAGAGAAGTGCACTGCAAGTGCACACAAAACGATAACCTCCATGGAAACCCCACAAAGTTTTTGAAAACACCATGTTCCCTGGCTAACATTTACATAATCATGAAGGTTTCCATCGCACTGTGTCTCGTGATGCACCTCTTTGTCTCATGAAAGTCGAATTCTCTTTACTTTGTAGATCATGTTTAGGGTAATATGTCGGATTTTATAAAATATTGTGATAATCACTTTAATTAAGGTAAACATAGACATACAAATATAGGACTGAAAAAAAGTGTGAGAAATTATCATTTAATTTTTCTTATCAAGTTTGATTTAGTTTTGGGCTCTAATTTATAGCTTCTCTTTTGTTTATTTTGAAAAGTATTTATTGTATTTTGATAAAAAATAAAAAAAAGTGTAGACCCAGTTTATTTCTATTCCCTTATCTAATTCATAGAAGAGCTTTTTATCTCGGTCTTATAAAGATATCAAAGACCTCTCTGCGCAACAATCAATTGAGTGATTAAAGCTTCTCCTTGGGCTCTTATCATATCTCCTCCAACGTTCGCTTTGCTTTTTGTTTGCTTATACAATTTATGATCTGATATAAGGGCACGTGTCCATAGAAATCATATTTAAAACTGTGGCATATGGTAAACTGTTTCATTTAAAAATACATTTATATTTGTTTCGAAGCTAAAGTATGTAATTTTTTTTTCTAGCACATTAAGACTTTTCTCGGCACTTATATTCAAAATAAATAATAAATATTTCACCTAAAAATTAGTTTGTCTTCATAAATTAATGTTCAAGACTGTGTTCTATATTGAGTAGTCAGACATTGTAAAAAATAAAAGTAAATGTATCTCGACTATGTATAATTAAGTGTTAATTTGTTGTCATACATAAGACATCACATGGAACGTGTGTTTTTCTTTTTTTTTGTACTCATTCAGAGATCCGAATCTACGTATAAATTGTAGATGTAAAAAAGTGAAGGCCATATTCCAAGGATCACCAAATTTTAGTGCATGCGCTCTGCCGCCACATAATTTACATATATGTAAGCCATATATGTATCCAGAAAAAAGAAATTTCCGTTGTCACATTATAACTTTGTAATTATTTTTTTTTAAATGTTATTCTAAGAAAGCTATTTCTATTAGTTCTACTCTATTCTAACTTAAAAGGAATTCCACAACCCCAATCTAACAAACCAGTATCGTTTTCTTTAACCTTCCCCCAAATGACTAATTACAGTAAATAACTTAAAAAAATAAGTGTGAGCCATTGAACAATTAAACAACACGTACAAAAATAACAACGTTGAGTTCATCGGATTTTGTTTAAACAATGAGGAGATTTCGCACCCATTTCTTCGAATTCCACCCCTCAAAATTTAGCACGTTTGAAAGAGCAATATTAACAATTGAGACATGTATGAGTTGCCTATGTAATACTAACAGATAGGGTTCTCATTATTATTAGTCAATACTTAAGCTTTTAATCCTTCTTTGAAGAGAACTCTTAACTTCTAAAATCAACGTGTTTACATAACGGCTATCTTACGTCTGAAAAAAGTGGCGCTTCACTTTTTACGACGTTATTTTTAATCATTCCAAATACTCGATGAGTAATTATAGAAAAAGACTATCATTTGATTGAAGGGATTACAAGGTTCAAGCACTTGTCTTTTTTTCCTGGCAAAGCGAAACCAGTTTTGAGTGTTGTTATTGCCTAAGCACTTTAATTTAAGTTACGGTAGTACGACCAACTGAATCTCAGTCCTGTATTTATCACTAAATGGTCTTGGCCATTGAAAGTGACAAATATTTGCCGGTACGGCGTCGTAGTACCATCGTAACCAAGTCAATAAGGAATCACATTTTGATTAAAAAGCCAACATTGTTGGGTAACCATGTAGCCCCAGCTGGCAACCTGGCCTGAGCTTATTTTTGTACTAGACTTTTCGTTTTCCATATACTTAGTTCCTTATACCCGGCTATCTTTTAAGTACTTTTCCTATCTTTGCATATTATAAACCCCAAGTTCTACATGTGTACATCTTTTTCTCACACCACCGATTTAAAAATACTTTGCTGATAATGTGTCTTGGTGTTTTTTTGTTCTTTATTTATTCTGGTGTACTTGTACTAGAACAATATAACACTTGATACGTTATCGCGCCTCCGAAGTTGCGACACCAACATTTTCCGTTGTCGTCGTTTTTCACATTTACAGGCGGTTGGCTCGCATTTGCAATTGCTCTTGCTTAACTTTTTATCCTTAGTAGCTGCAATAAAAGGTCATAAATAATATGAATAATGTTTAGGGATAAAAAAAACTATTGTAAAGGAAGAGAATGATTATGTGTTGCTAGATAAACTTGGAACTTTCTGGGCATTGTTTCGACCCTCAATGTTTATGTCTCTGATAGCTTTCCTGTCGAAAAAAGATAAATACCAGATAAACTTGTCGTAAAAGCTGCTCGTTTACCTACTGAAATTTATCCTAACGAGAAAACTGAGTTCTGTTAGGAACAGAATAATGCTGTTAAGCTTTAAAACCTACAATGAAATTCACTATATATCTTAAGCTGTTTTGTCGAGCCAAAAAAAAAAGACTTGCCAACGGTCCGATAATCTTACAAACCAAATTTTCTTAACACGGACTTAGCATGAGCGCTAACATTTAACAGAAAGGGAGGAAATCATATTATAACTTAACATGTTCTGTTTATCGAATCTATCTCTCATTGGTTTTTAAAAATATAGATGTATAGTTATTCACTGAATTTGTTTCTTGTACCTTGCAACTTTACTCCAAAAGGAGTTCTCATTTTGTTTAGAAGACGCTTCAGCATTTTATACGATTTTTTTTTTAGGATTTTTAAAGAAGTTTTTTATTTAATGACCTTTACATGTCTGAATACATTTAAAAACTGAAACAGCTCTGCCACAGTCTAACCTTCTAAATTAATTCTGACCGAGGTTTTTTCCCTTTATCGTGTGCAAAACCCCTACAAAACCACAATGCAACCGAACACTTTTTTCGACATGCCACAAGAATTTTTTAGATTGTAAGGGAAGTTTATTTCCAAGAGATAATCCAGAAACATCGACTTAAATGCTAGGGTTCACATTTCACACAATAAACTTTTTTGTTGATTTGTCGCGTTCGATACGTGACTCTAATGCGGAAAGCGTGCCTCCAAAGGCTACGTCACTTTATTGTTTTCATAATTAGCAACACTTGGGAGCTGTTGATGTGAGCTTTAAACTAAGCCACGTTGCTAGTTCAATAATTAACTCTAATTAACCAAATTGAGCAATGAGATATGTGTGTACGAGTATATGCAAATATCAGTGATGGAAAATAAAGTGCCTGTTTTCTGTTGCTAATTGAACAAAACTCGTTAATGCTTATTAGGGGCTTGACTGTCGCTTAGTTTACACAATATATCAACAATTTTATACTTAAATTTAAAGGAAAAACCTTCAGTAATTTTGTACATTTCTGTAAAAAAAAAACCTATGCAGAATCTAAAAAATATGACGTTTGCATTATATATTATGTAGTACGTGTAGCTCGGATTCCAGTTTGCTGCATAACAACAATTGTAATCAGAGCCAGCTTATAATAATATAGTCAGTTCCATTCCCTGAGCTAAGTGGTTAACATTGAATTTAAAATGAATGCATTTATGGCTTCCCTTCATGCGCCGATTTAGTTTTTCTCCAGCCCAGATCTCACCGTATAAACCCAATGCACTTAAATTCGTATAATATAATTCGTATAACGCGCTGGGCAATTCACAGTCTGATCACCTCCCAGTCCAGGTCCACAGGGAAAATAAAATTAATTTAAATATGCAAACACTCTGCTTTGCTGCTGTTCTTGAATTATTATAGCGACAAAAGCTGATCTCATCCTCGCGTGTCTACGCTCGTTGCTCTAATTCAATTCAGTTCAGCCGAGGGGGGGCCATAATTTGAGTAAGGTTATGTTCCGACAAACTTTGATTGCTTTATAGAGATTTCAGGAAAATCATGTTTGTTGTTCAATTCCACAGGGTCATGTTCCTGGTTGGTTTAACTTGGATTTCAAGGATTTGTTTGTCGAAACTATTTTCATTTTTGGGTCGCATTTTAAAACTGACCTTAGTCATGAAATATTTTACTTCATTCTTATTTCAACCTCAAAAATGTTTGATGTCTCCTACAAATGATTTATTAACCTTAATTAACAAAGTGGTGCGAGACGGAAAGATTTCCAAAAAGATTTGTATTAAAAATTATGACATTTATTGTAAAATGAACCAGCTTTACCCAAACTGACCTACTCCAATAAATAAAATATATTATATTAAATTCTTTACATTTTGGTGTTGCAATACAAAATTTTAATACCTTTTTTTCATTTCGAAATATTATAAACAGTCTTTCCCAAAAAGAGAAACCAATATATTTAAAATTTGATTTTCATTTGTGTTTTTATTGTTGTAATATATATTTAATTTAAATTAAACATTAATATATAATATATATGATATATAACATTGTGTAAATTGAAAATTTTCTCGATACCTGCAAGCAATTTTTCTCACAAATCAACACATTTTTGATCAATTACTTATACGACTAAAGCAAATGTTAAATTATTTTTGTATTTTCGTATTTTGCACAGTTGAGCTCGAATACCAAATAACCGGTTATATCATTAGTTTTGTATAATTATAAGTTGGGTTAAGAAAATTTAACTTGGCCATAAACTTTCGAAACATTTACAACTTTTACATATAAATATCTAGATTTATTTTGACACTTGCTCGGACTGTGACAATGCTCGATTGGTATTACAATAAATATATAGGGAAATGTCTAATATAGACAAGGATACAATAAAAATCGGGGTCCAAAGTATACGTAGTTAGACATACATATTGAAAAATAACAATTGTAAACCTTAATTGGCGTCAATGAAGCATTTTTCTCTCTTTGTTTCTTTTCATTATTTTTCGTTAATATTCTATTCCTGTAACTGATCCAATAAGGTAAAAAAAAAAACCAAATACGCACATGTAGATTTAAAAGTATCTACTGCAATTTACTCAGTCTCGTACGCAAAAAAAAAATGTTATTTTGTAGCTTTTTTCTTTTGCTTCCCTTGTGGTTCGTGTATAAAGGTTTTTCTTTTCTTTTTTTTTTTTTGTTATTTTTCTTGGTTTGCCTAGGGTCAAAAAATGCGTTGGTCAAGCGGGCAGGTTTTCGTTGTTTTTGATTTTCTCATCAAGAGCTGTTGTATGTCTGTAAACAATTTGGTTTACCGTTAAGCTTTCACACGAAACTTTTTTTTAAAAGCAAATGGAAGATTATATGGGTGTTAACAATAAGAGTATAGGGTCTTGTAAATTGGTATCAAGTTCTGGCTCCTGCTTTGTAAATGGTAGTGTATTCGCGATCCGGAAGTACAGTCGCGTTGGATTATTGTAGCTGCACAGCTGCTGTCCCACTTTCTCGCATGCTTCGCGCCATCTTTCTGTCATAGGCAACGCCGCCATATTTTGTGTCTTACAGCTTTTTCTTTTCATCTTTTAGGTTGTTTTTCTCTTTTTTTCTGTATTCTTTTTTGTTTTGCTACTTTTCAGGTTTTTCATTTCTTCTGGTTAACGTTTATATGGCATTTGCGAATTGCTGTTCTGGTTTTTAGGGCTGTCTGTGCGTTGGCTGTCGTCCCGCTCATACCTTGCAGCTCTGTTGGGCAAGGACGGAGGAGAGCGCTGGGGCGGGCTGCTGCACCACCTCGTGGTTGTGAGTGTGCTCGTGCTCATGCTCATGCATCTCCTCCTCGTCCTCGCAGATGCTGTCATGGTGCTTGCGCTGCTCCCGCTTGCGCATGTAGTTGATGAGCGGCCGCTTCTTGTGCTCCTTGCAGAAGGGACAGTCCTTGCGCATCTGCTTCTCGGACTTTATCTGCTTGCATTTTTCTGTAAGTAAAGCAGAGTGGATATATGTACACCGTTAGTAAGGCTCGCATTGTTTATCTTCCATTTATCTCTTCGCATATTCGCCCTCGCTTCCTACATTTTGGCCTACGTGCCCGTGTACCCACTGCCCTTTTGGGCCTAACAGCTGATTTGCCGGCGTGTCGTCGCTGGGCCTACGCTCACGACGTCACGTCGACACCGCTGCCTCTCTCTCCACTTCCTCTTGCGACCTTACTTGCCGTGGTGACCCTGTGGCACACACACACGCACACAGTCGCAGGTTGCTGCCTCTGTTGATTAAACTATTGCTTTGATTGCTCAATTGACACCGTGTTAAATGCTAAACGGTTCTTATTAATCAAAGCCCAGCCGATCCATGTGGAAACGGTTTATAAATAGCCAATCTGTGTGATAAGCGACCTTGCATAATCTATGTTACCATATATATAACACACGGGAAAAAATTCTATATTCTATTCATTACAAATGTTCATTCATTTATAATTTATAATTTTGACAATAAATGGGAATTTTGGGGCTCTTTCAATGCAGGTTTGTCTCTAACCTCAATTTGAAAAGAATTTTCGCTATTTTTCTTAAAGTTTTTTCTCTCTGCTGTGATAACGCAAATGCACAGTGGGGGTAATTAGTCATATGATATGCGGATGTACCGCCACACAAAATATATTTACTGTCCGCGCACCTTAGTTCTGTTATTGCGCTTCAGTTTTAGCCCAGCTCTGATTTTTATGAATGTCTTTGCGCAAAAGAAAGTTACCAACACAGTCTTCGCTTTTTGTTGGCCAATTCTGGAGGTACAGTCAGTCGTCATTCTTGGCATGTGTCTGCTTATAGTATATGTATACTTTGTTTATTGGACTCGAATGACCTCCATAACACGGAATCGGTTGCCGAGTTTAACCACCTTTTTGTGCGTCTTTTTACGATTTCCACAGCTTACAATAAACTCTTTGTGTACCTTAATTGCGCTTCAAATTTTAAATTCAAATGGAAACCTATTAACGTGCTTGTTCGGTTTTTGCAACAGACTGTCCATATCGAACCGCACGTGGATGTAAGCCACCTGAAGGGGCCAAAATCGTAAACAAAGACGGAAAGCTGGGCTGATAAGGCGGGGGCCGTGTTAAGAAACAACCGGAGGCACCCTGTGTGTATGCGCAAAAAATTAAGGCGTGTTCCCCACACTCACACACTCTCGTATTCACAGACGAAAAATCGGGCTGGCTATTTATAAATTCTTGCAAAAACAACAAACAGCGCACGCAATTCACAAAGTGAGCGGAGCTCCGAAAGGGGGGCGGGTGCTATCGTACGTGTAAATATGTATTGCACACAGTGTATGTATGTATTTTCTACTTGAAAGCATGTTTTCGCTGCATTTACGACCGCGAGTCCCTGACTGCAAGCTGCCTGCTCCGAGTGACTATCGCTAATCGCTGTTTTTTGGGGCCCCGTCAATTACCTTGCACTCGACTGTAGCAATCCTTGACCGCATACGGGGATGTGGTGGTCTCCAGGGTTCCGTATGGGAACTGCTCGTAGTCGCGGTAATAGCCGCTGCGCATCGATCCGCCATATGACATGGTGGAGTCGCTAACACAGAATCCCCAAACATCCATGCTGGTAGCTTTTTTCTCTTCCTTTGCCTTGTGGGGAGCGGTGCAGTTATGGTGGCCTGGCGGACGTGGGTGTGTTGTTCTCTCTCTGTGAACGGCGCGTTGTGCGAGGTCGTTTCACTTTGTCTCTCTGCTCTTTGGCGTGCAATGAACTCTGTTTGAAATCACTTTGTTGGGGCCGTGGTCTCAGTCGTTTTTTATTTGACGCGTATTTATGCACTTTTTAGTCAGGTCTGTTGTCTGAATTCCAGTCTTGGTGCAAGGGCTCGTCGAAATTTCACCGAAATTCGAATGTTTTCAGAGGGAAGTCTCGTATGAAACTGAAAGCCGAGCGTTAAAATTACTGCATTTTTGTAGCCCTCGTGTGCGCGGTCGCTGCTTCGGGTCTTGTTTTGCTGTCGACTTCGGGTCTCGCAGCTCGTGCGTAAAGTTGTTTTTGTCCCCCATATTTACTGCTGATGCGATGGCTATGTGTGAGTGTGTGACCACAATGGAGGGCACAAAATGAGGAACACTTGAAGGCAAGAATCGTATGAAGCGGATCCACTGTTATACCTACCTTTATTCCTTAGCTTGTATTTAATTTTCTTTATTCTAAATTTATCGAAAGGCAGTTCTATTTTGTTATATTCATTGCTCTTATCTTATATTTTAAATTGCAATTTTTGCGAATATTGCAGTGTTCAGTACTGTAAGAAAAAAGTATGTTTCTTTTGTGTAAACATATATATTTAAGTATGTGTATACGGCCTTTTGTTGTGTTGTGTTTTCGCGTCTCGTGCTTTGGTTAGAGCTTCACCTTTCATCCTGCCCTCCTCGTCGAGTGCTTACAGCTCTCTCACATGAGGCACAGTGGGACGCAGCGCAGAAATCGTTGCGCTCCATAATCACTCATTTTCCTAATGATTCACCCTGCATTAGTTTTAAAAATGCTTAATAAATGTTAATTAGGTGAGGGCATGGAAACGATACTGGAAGTTTTTCTTATTAGCGAACAATTGCTAACAGCAAAATGCTGACGAAAAACAGATGTCATGGCAGTGATACGATGGATGATGGATTGGATTGGCTGTTCATCCGGAGGTTTGGATATATCTTTATAAGGATTGCTAATCAAAGTCTAGACTGCAGGCCGAGCACGCGCTGGTTTAGCCTTATTTAAGCCAAGCAAAATTCGGTTGCCAAGCGATATTTTTTTATTGGGCCGATTTTTGTAGACTCCCAGCAGTTTTAAATCAAAAGCTAGTGCATGGGTCCCAGGAAGCCCTTAAATTTACACCAAACGAAAAATACTACCGTTTACGTTTTTTTTCAGTTTACTAAAACTTAACAATTTCGACATAGTCGTAAGCCTAGTGTTAATCGGTGGCCTACGTCATTTTAGCCGGTTCTGACGAAGGTTTTTGTATTTTTTCTCTTAAACTACAAACGTACCGGCTTTATTAGCAAATTTTTGCGGTTTAAGTTATAAGCTATACACGAACTTTGGGGCATCGTGACAGATTTCCAAAGGTGGGCGGATATAAGGAGGATATATTTAGCAAATAATTTGTTTATATGGTACGCTTTGGTACCCAAATGACTAATCGCGATTCCCAATATTCATTGATTAAGTTTGCGGTTAATTGTTTCAGTGTCAGTTCAGTCTGTTGGGTGGAACAAGCCCCTAGAGGTCGTTTGCAGTTGGGATGTCTTGCCAAACATATTTTTATCAGTATCAGGTTACGATCTGGTTAACAAGAAGTTTTGAGAACTCTATCGAAAACGCAGTTGCTAAATAATAAGCTTTAAAGTACTGTTCTAACTACTTAAAGGTAAAGGCGACATTTTTACACAATATGAGGCTATTTTGTATAACGTGTCTCTAAAAACTTTGATTAGATAACATATTAATACGGCCCACTGTGCCCTCTCAATTAGCTACGCCTACGCCGTTGCTGCTGCGCAGTTTGAGTAAATATCCCCTTGCCGCCCTCGCTTCCTCTCTATAGTTCTTTCGGCCCACGGTGCTGACCTGCTTAATCAAACAAGTGTCTTTTACTCATACCGGACTCTGGCAAGTATGTGTACTAAATGCTAAATACATACGTTTATTGCTACAAATGTATGTACATATATGTATTTTGTTGGCACAACAACAATTTCTTCACTATCTTTGTTTCTTTCCTCCTTGCCTTGCAATGCATTTACTGATAGCAGGTTGGGCGATAATAATCTCAAAGCACTGAAAAAAAAACGACAAATGTACATATGTATGTATGTACTTATCTGAATAAGGGCCCACAATTAAAGGTCAAGTTTTATACTCTCTACTTATGAAGTATGAAATCTATTAATTTACACAGATACAAATGTATATGCACGTGTATTTTTAGCTCAGATATTAGAGCACATTTAGTTTTTTTTTTATTTTCTCTTTGACTAATGGCTTATGTACTGTAAATTAAAAGGCTTAGGTATTTGTGCGGGTATTCTTTGATAATTTGTGTACAACCTGTTGATAAACATAGTGGTAATTAGGCAATAAAATCGTTATATTTCCATTTCACTCGCAATGACTTTAGTAATCCGAATTTAAAGTTCAAGTTGATCAAACTTTTATTTTTAATTTTATATTAATGTATAAACTTTATAATACTATAGTATACAATACTATTACTAAAAATAATACTTTCGGAGAGATTGAAATTGATACGTTTTTATCCTTTCTCTTTCAAGGAAAACCTCGGTGGAAACTCAAAAACTGTCATGTTGGCTACCATCTCACCAGCTAGCCTGCACGCGGACGAAACCCTGGCCACTTTGCGTTACGCCTGTAAGGCCCGCTCCATCGTTAATCGGGTAAAGGTGAACGAATCTCCCCATGACAAGATAATTCGGGACTTGCGCGCCGAGGTAGATCGTCTGAAGTCGCTCCGGAACGAGTATGAGAGGCAAAGGCGTCTGTCCGGGAATAACAACAATAACCCGGTGCCAAGAAAGATTATTATCGAGACTTCGGTTGATGACACTGAGGTGGAGGCGCTTCGCCAGCAACTGGCTGAAAGGGAACGGGAGCTTAGTCGTGCACAGAAATCCTGGATGGAGAAGCTCAAAGAGGCCGAGGACCAGCGCAAGTCGGAGCTGCGACTACTGAAGCGGCGCGGCTTGGCCCTGGAATTGACTGCTGATCAGAAGCAGGCGTGCTTGGTCAATCTTACAGCGGATCCGATCCTAAGCGGCACCTTATTCTACTTACTACCCCAAGGGCTGGTGCGCATCGGACGCGGTCGCCTTCCCGGTAATTCCAGTACCCAGCCGGATATCGTGCTGGATGGCCCTCTGGTTGCCCTGCAGCACTGCAATATAGAGCACGATCGGTCCGGAAAACTATTTGTCACACCGGGAAGCGAGGACTTTGAGACATATGTAAACGGAGAGCTCCTGCAGAACCGCCGTCAGCTGTTCCACGGCGATCGCCTGGTGATTGGTGGCTCCCATTATTTCCGCATCTCCAATCCGTTTTGCCCGCAGAGAGGCAAGACCGAGCAGCCGGTGGACTTTCAGTTGGCCCACCAAGAGATTCTGCAGAAGCAAGAGCAACAATTACGCTCGGAGCTGGAAGCTGAAAAGCGAGCGGCCTTGACGCGCATCGAACAGGAGCGGGCCCAACATGCCAGGGACTTTGAGGAGCGGCTGCAGTGCCTCGAGTTGGAACAGTTCAAGTACAAGTGTAACAGCGAGATATTGGAAACGGAGCGCCAGGCACTGGCCCAGCAGCATCAGCACAGCGCGCTCAATGAGGAGCAGGCAGCATCGACTCCGGCGCAGAAATCAACGCTACTGGAGGATATACAACGCATCATGCTGAATCCGTCGGAAGAGAGCCTACATAAGACCCAGCTAATGGTCAAGGAGGCCACGCAAAGGTGTCGTCAACTGGGACTTCAGCTCGAGTTTCGACAAACCCAAACACCAGATGAGTTTGGACTGTTGCGGACGGTGATCCTGATTCTGGACAAGCAGCGTGGCCTCAAGGCCGAGTGGCCTACGGCCCGTTTGGGCGTGTGGCTTGACATGGTCCGGGACAGTGCGGCGGAGCAGCCGTATAAACAAAATGCCCGCAACATTTTCCAGAGCGTTGAGGTTGATTGGGAACCTCTAGATGCGGATCTCAATGAGACCCTGAGTGAGACGCACAATTCTAGTCGAATAGCTCTAAATCTAAGTGCCATGAAGGATGTCCTGCTAAATAAGCCACTGAAGAGGCTCCTACTGAACGTGTCGGGAAGCAACAACCACACCCCAAGACAGACATCTACGCCATCGGGCAAAACCACGCCCATTAGTCCCTCATCTGGCAGCAAACTGGTGCAGTACACCAAGCGCCTGCTTACATACGACCCCGAGGAGACGCCCGTCGGCCACAGTAGCAACTTCGCCGCCGTGGTCAATCAGGAGCTGCTGATGATACAGCGCTGCTCACAGCGTCTGCAGAGGCAATGTGAAAGCGCTCTGCTCGAGCGGGAGAATCAACAGGATAGCGGGGTCCTAGCCGTCAGTGTTCAGGAGGCACTGGGCCGCCTGGACAGCGTACTAAACGGAATACGCAGCTCACTTGCCCAGGCAGAGGCTGCTGCAGCAGCAGGTGGTGCCATGTCACCGACAAAAGCACAGAAGGCGGTGCGTTTTCTTATCGATTGATGGCTATTAGTTTTCCCACCTTGGACTACATTTCAAGCTGCTGCAATTTGCTTTGTGTTTGTTTTTATGTTTATTTTTTATATATATATTCATATATATATATATTTTTGTATTGGTTTTTAAAAATAAAATATTTAATAGCACTAACATAAACACATGAACTTTGCTTGTAATTGGTTATATTTTTTATTTTTCTAACAGAAAGAAAATCGTATTTTTTTATACTATTTGGTGGCCTTTAAATAAAAAGAAGACGTTTAGGTTTTTTATGAGTGACTGCAAGAAAGGAATTTTTTAATAAATTTAATTAAATATGTAATACTAAACATTTTAATATCTATGTTTTAGATTTCTAGGGTATTATATCTTATGCTTTTAAAACTTTATAAATTTAATTTTAAAACGAAAAAATCGGCGAAAACTAAAAGAAACCCCAGGCTTAATGGTTTTGTTTGTGCATCGATCTGTTTTATTCAGATGTACATATATATATTAAAATATTTAATTTCGTTATATTTTAAAAAAATTCTTGCCATGTGAATATTTATATAAAAGTACAATAATTTAGCACCACTTGATAAACTCTTATATTTGACCAATAACATCAAGAAACTTAATCCTGCTGCTGCTGGCTCTCCTCCGTGATGCCCTCCTCCAACTTTGTGTTGAGCTGTAGCACCCAATCGCACCACTGTCCCTCCTTAAGGTTTACAAAATCGGCAAGGAAGACATTTACCCTGGGCTCCTCTTTGGGCTCGAAGGGACCGGGTACTTGTTCTGCTATCCAGGGCTGGAGCTTCTTATCAACACGCTTGGCCGTGCTCTTTAGGGTGAAGAAGACCCGGAAGGCAATATAACGACCAGTGGGCGTTAAGAGGCACTGGGATACGTAGCCCTGCTGTGGCTGTCGGGAGAGGAGCGAGTCCTGAAGAAATGATTGCAACTGCTTTACGCTCGACTTATTTGGCCAGGGCGTTGGCCAAGCATAGCTGGGCCAAAATCGCAGGGGCAGCGGAATGGGACACCTCCTATAGATGAGCACCAACTGGCGTTGCAGCTCCAGACACCGGTTCAGAGTGCAATCCTTAAGGGATCCATCTGTGGTGGAGTACAGCCGATGGCCAAAGAAGCTAATAAGATCCTTGTGTAATTGCTGGTGATGGGCCACTGTCAGTGCGTAAAAGTGTTGCAAGTCCAGGATGACGACCTCCTCGGGATGGGAGTCCAGGAAGTGGCGCAGCTCCAGAAGGGGCTCAAACACCTCCATGCAAAACAGGCCGTGACAGTAGTAAAACTTATCATCCTTCTGTGCTATCCGCAGGTCAAAGTAACGCACACCAAGCTGCAGTTGCTCTACTATGCCGGAGGATTGCGTCCTGCTCCAGCGGCGCACAAAGCAGGGGAAGAAGCGATGCCATCGCCTGACGGTGCTGTCAGCATCTGGCGCCAGACTCGATTTACTGCTTATGCCGTAGGTCATGGAGTTGTGGGAACCTATACTAGATGTGCGCCGTTTTAATTAACTCAATTCTGAAGGGTGATCTCATCACGCAAACCTGGAATGGCTAGATTTATGATGGACATGTCGCGCAACGCCGTTGGCAGATCCCGCATCCAATGTTCCTTAGACATGCTGCCACCCCTTGTTTTTCTCAAATAATGGTATTCTTTAACAGCTTCAAACTGATAATAAAACCGTTTTTGGGGAATGTTTTGTTGTCCGCTTTATAGTGTAGCCAGAGCACACCCACCAAAATATGCAAGTTGAAAAAATATACAATCGATTTATCGATTTAACCGCTAAAGTTTAAATTTATTTATTTATTATGTAGTTTTTATTATAGGAAAAATCTGATTTAATTGCTTCGATATACATTTATATGATGCAGCCCTTAGGCTATTTGAGTGTTCTCCTTGTTTTCACCCTCGAGTTCGTCCTCCAGGAGCCACTGCTGCGATCGCTGAGCCAGCAGCTGATCGGATTCGTTAGAAACTCGAATCGTGTTTGCACAGTTATTAAAGCTACAGTCTCCGAGCAGATTGTCCTCGTTGTATCTGAAAGTACCAAGAGCTTAGTCAATATCCTTTAGCACTAGACTTCAATTTAAAGCTTACCGCTGCAGTTCTCGGAATCCCTGAAGAGCCACCAACTTCTTGGAGTTTCCCTGACCTTGGGCTAAGCCGTCTGCCAAGATACCAAGCTTGCAACTTTCAAAACTGCACTTGCTGCCCTGCAGATTCAGGGACACTGTTTTCTCCATTAGCTCCAGTCCCGTATGACAGTTTTTCACCTGAACATTTCCCAGTTCCGCGCCGGATCGGGGTCGCATCGATATTCCCACGGCAAACTTCTCGATGATGCAGTTCTTCAGTTCCAAGTTGGCGCCCGGCATGCAGACGATGCCCTCCTGGGTGCTGGAGTTACCATCGCCCAGCAAACGGCACCCGCGCATCGTCAGGGTGCCATGGCGCAGGAGGATGCCACGACGAACATGCCGACAATCTAGGACGAGCTGCAAGACAGCATAGTCGCCGTCAATGACCAGCAGTGTGCTGTCCTCATCACTGGAGCTCACCACAGGCAGCTTGGCGAGGTCCGCCACGGGGGCTAGGATCGCCTCTGGTTTTACTAGCCCGCTGAGGCTGCCATTGTCATTGAGATGCTCCATAAACTTAATGGTGTGGTTACCGGGCGAGAGCAAGATATCGTCGTTGCTCTGACAAATGCTCAGTACGCCTTGGAGCGTGTTTGCTAGCTGCACCTGTGCCTCTGGCTTAACCAGCTCCTTGGCCAGCAGCAGTAAATTAAGCTGCTCCTGCAGCTCACCAGGAACAGCTACCACGTGGCTAATGGGAGCGCGTTCAATCAACAGATTGTCCGAGGTTCTCCCAGAGCTGCGTTGGAGCAGATGCCGTTTCAACGAGTTCGACTGCAGCTCACTGTAAGCTCGCCTCATCTCCGGGTTCTCGAGAATCTCGAATTCACTTCTTATTATGGCCATGCGCAGGTGCAGGCACATTAAATCCGTCACGGGTAGGGTGGAGACGTTGAGGCTGCTTCCGCCGGAGCAGCCCGGCTTAGGCTGCTGCCTCCTTGCCGGCTCTGTTCCATTGTCGTTCAGCTCAACAGCCTCGTCGTCGCTCTCCGGCTCGGCATCGCTCAGGTCAAGTTCCAGGTACTCCAGACGCTGCTGTATGTACTTGGCCTCCGCGAGCAGCGTGCGCATGTGCAGAGCCAACGGACGGGACAGCTTGTTCTTGCTCAGATCACAAGCCAGCTGGATGCGAGCCTGCAGGTGCATCTGCACCCAGTCGCGGTCATCGTCGTAGTCCTTGTCCCACGGCATCCAAACGTGCGAATAGAAAAATCGCAACCGATCGATGCACTCCGCCGTGGTGTCCACATTCAGGGCGGAGTTCTCTTGCTGCACCGTGGGCCACAGCTCCACCAGGGACACCTCGTTGTTCTCCGGCAGGTGGACATCGTTGTCCTGCACGGCGGTCACCACAAACACAGCCTTTAGCTCGTCGAATATCACCTGCTCCACGTAACCGTACACAATGGTGGGATAGCGGAGCTTCAGATCCTCGCAGATAACGCGCGGTATTTTCCAAATTGCCTGCCAGCCTGTTGAGGTGAATGTGTGGGTGAGCGTGTGTGTGTGTGTGTGTATACCTTTGTTTGCACGAAGCACCTTACCTGCCGGCTCAATTTTCAGCTCTACGTAGGACTTCCACTCTGATCGAACCTGCGAGGCTGGTATCACGGCTCCTTCCCACGAGAGTACAGCCTCGGCTTCCTTCAGGCGCTCCAAGTACGACTTTTCAAAGGTATAAACTTCCATTTTCGCGTTTATGCCAAGCCGATGGGGCCGTTTAGCAATTTTTGAAATGCGTGTAAGAGCAGGGAAGTAAGATCGAAATTTATCGATATTTAGAGATGGCATGGCAGATTATTACACAGCCACACCTTTTTCGCTGATGCGGCGAAACAAGCAAAGGTACAGTAGTTTCTCTAATAGCCATATTCCATAGCCATATTTCTCATATTCTGAACCATGGTTATTAGCACAATTCTTTGTTGTCGTTCTAAAGGTATTATGATTTTAGTCCCCTCACTGTCAAAAATCATAATACCCTTTAGTAATTTCCGACCCTATAAAACATATTTATTATTTATCAGCATTAACAGGCTAGTCTTTCTAGACATGTCGGAGAGAAATACATTATATTCCATTTTTATCAAAATTTCATAAGGAGTCACATTGATATTGATTGATAAATATTTTAATTTTATTACCCATTTGGAGGTTTTACAATTTCAATCAGAAGCAGTTTTGGCTTCTTAATAAATCTATTTCAAACTGCCAGGATATACAAACTTCGGCGTGGTAGAGATAGCTTATTTTGTTGTCAGTACCGTGTTTTTAGCTACTTATATGCTAAATTATCGGCAGCACTGTTCTCAACAGCTGGTTTTGGTTTTTCAGAAGATATAAACAATTTGTAAATTTAATTGGAAATATGGCCTCAAACAACATGGCAGAAGACAATTTTGAAGGCGGCGATGTAAGGAAACTGTTGGCGCTATACGATAATACACATTTTTATTCGAAACTCCCTTTTTTTAGTTTAACTTTGATGACGATGCGGATGATGACCAATTTGTGGCCACAAATGCGGGAAGAAAGCGTCTCTTCAGCAAAGTAAGCTAAACAATAAATACTCGTATAAACATGCTAATATTAGTTATAATTCCCACCCCAGGAGCTGCGCTGCATGATGTTCGGCTTCGGCGACGACAAGAATCCCTACACTGAAACGGTGGATCTTTTGGAAGACCTGGTGATAGAATATATCGCGGAGACAACTCACCGGGCCATGGAGATTGGACGAACAGGTCGCGTGCAAGTGGAGGATATCATATTCCTGGTTCGCAAGGATCCCCGCAAATATGCCAGGGTCAAGGACCTGTTGACCATGAACGAGGAGCTGAAAAAGGCGCGCAAGGCCTTCGATGAGATCAAGTATGTGGGTAAGTATCTCGTGGCTCACGTCTCCACCAGGAAATAAATAAACGTAAATTTTTTGTACAGGCACCGAGGGCAAGCTCAAATGACAGCGCCAGAAGAAGGCGCCATCGATTCAAGCAACCAGCCAATCGTAGTTGTAATGTCCTTAAAATATTTTTTACAAAGTCCTGAAATATCGTAAGCTAATCCGTAATATTAACTAATCAAAGTAGTCTTCAATGTCAATGTCGGGATTGAGTATATCATCGCCGAATGGCTCCAGATCGATGCCATTTAGTATGAGGTTCTCACAGGTCTCGGCCAGGTCGGTATCCCCAATGAGGATGGCGCCGCGCAGCCTTCCATTCTGGAGCACGAACTTGATGTATTCCTTGTGGCGGGTGCAACGCACCAAGATCTCATAGTCCTGTCCCAGATCCTGTCCATTGAAGCGACCCAGTAGGACAACAGGGTAGCCAAAGAGCTGCGTTACATGGCCAAAGAGCTCGAAAGAAAAGTCCTGGTAGACTGTCTCCTGTTCACTAGCTGCCGCCATGCTCCTGCCCGCCATGGAGCCCATTTGCCGGGCCTGCGTCCACAGGCGCATCTGGAACCAGTGGGGCGCAGGTGACCAGCCGGCTGTGCAAACATCTCCCGCTGCATAGACATCGGCCAGATTGGTTCGCATCATTTCATCCACCGAAATGCCACCGTCTTCGGAGAACTTAATTGGGGCATCGCTGGTGTATTCGTGGCGTGGTTGTACGCCGGTGGCGGACACAATGAAGTCACAGGTCAGCCGCTCCGAACTACCGTCTTCGTGTCCCAGCTTGATGCTCAGACCTCCTCCTGTTTCCGGCTCAAGTTCCTGGTACTCCTGTATGTGCGATTTGTAGTAGATCTTGGGCAGGCTCTTATATCCGTTGGTTTCCGCGGCGCCGCTCAAATCGTAGGTGCGATGCCAGTCCGGACCCAAGGCAGCGCCTTGCTTATTATCCTGCTCCTTGGGCCGCAGTTCGTCGTAACGCATCCGCTTAATTCCTGTTTTCGGGGCAGATTCATCATCATTCACTTCTTTTCTGGCCAGTTGGAAGAACTCAGCGGCTCCGGGATCAACGAATGTGGCCGAGATGTGGCTATCCTTAACCACCCAATGGACATTAACGTTCTTCAGCTCGTAAGCCAGTTCGCTGGCAATTCCTCCATTTCCCAGGATCATGACATCCTTGGCCGCCGCCAATCGTCGCTGTAGCTCCAGCACAGAGTCCGTATCCCGAATGCCAATGATGCGCGACTCATCGGGAGCAGAGCTGAACAATTTTGGGGCTCCACCGGTGCAAAGGCATAGGTAGCGATACCGGATCACCACACCCTTCTTGGTGCGAACCCAGTGCCCACTGCTGTCGATGTGCTCCAGCTGGTCGACGAGTGTGCCTACGGTGGCTCCCATTTCGGAGACATTCTGCTCCCGCACATCAAACTTGTGCAGGTAGCGGGCTATCGGCACCAGATTGGTCACGCTCTTCACAATGCTGGACTCGGTGAGCAGGAGAATGGAGGCGGAAGGTTGACAGATGGCCAAAGTTTCGGCACAGCTAACGCCAGCGATGCCACCACCGACGACAAGGAAAACGCACTCCCGCGACATCCTTCTGGTGAAATAAAGTGTCAAACATGGCAAGTGATTCATTCACAGCTGACGTGACAGCTGATTGGAAAGAGCACAGTGAAGCCTGCCTAAAAAACTGTTGTAAAAACGAGACAGGAAATAAAACCTTATTAATTTTGGGGATTTAAAAAAAAAGTAGCAGGAACTTAATTTATAAATTAAAATTAATTGTAGAAGAAAAGTTGTAAATATATTTTTAGGAAAAAATCCATTTTAGCATCGATGCTTTTGTTTGTGATCCATTGTAAACCATTTTATATATCTATTTTGGAGTTCCGAAAAACAATACACCTCGGTTTCCATCTAACAGTAACTTCTTTTCGCTTTTTTATTAACAATCAAAGTCATCTACATGTGCACTTAGTTGGTAGTTAAGCCTTCTGCTTTTCATTCTGGCCGTAGTACTCGTTGTAATCGTACTCCCTGAAAGGCACGTCGTAGGTGAGGAAGCCGGAATCACGGGCCTGCTGGACGGCCACCATCAGGCGCAAGTGACTTTTCTGGCACAAACCAGTTTGGGAGTAGCTGAGCACATCGCCGCTGTGGGGAGAGATAAACTGCTCCAGGAGTTCCGTGTTGCGATAGTCCAAGACCAAATACTCGTCTCGGCAAATGGGGCATGGATTTCCGGTGGAAATCCGGCCCTGGCGAATGCATGTCTTGCGAGTTTTCCGTGGGGCAAACATGCCCTTGTGGTTCCGCCTGTAAGATTTCAGGTTAATATAGCCACTTTTATGGTAAACGACTCCACCTACCTATACTGCGTCCACACAAAGTCCTCGCCATAGGTTTGTTTATAGGCAGCGCTCTTCAAATAGCGCATCGACGTCTCTATGGGAATATTTTTGGTGCGGTCCTTCGGGTCAGGTCCAGAGCTAGCTTGGTCGCCATCGCCCTCGCCCTCAGTTGCCTCCGAACTCTTTTCGTCCGCTGCCTCCGCCTCCGCTTTACAACGGAGCACACTGGCCGTGTGCAGGGCTCCACGGCTGGAACGCGTTGCGCTGGCCAGGCCACTGTACAGGACGCGTACAATCGGCAGCATTTTAATTGAATAAAAGTAATTTGTTATTAAAATGACTTAGAAGACGACGTAACAAGCTAGCGTGCGGCCGGTTGGAGCAGCTGTTCATGGTACAATATATAAGGTGGTCCCTTCGGAAATATAAGCCCCAGTTTATTTACACTGACCTGAGTTACCTATCGATATCGAAAGTTCGTTTTACTGTTAATGCATTTGTTTGAACAAATCTGTTATATCAATAATATAGAAAAAACTTGGACGTTTTACTAGGCCGCTGTCCAAGGCCTATGTAAAAAAAATAGCTCTCCTCGTTAACGAAATAACGCAGTACAGTGTAAATAGGCTATAAGTGAGTTGTCAAAATAAGCCCCAAGCCTAAACGATAAGACTACCTTATATATTGTATCGTGAAACCAGGGCTACAGGATAATTTGGTTACGTTTACACGGCTGACAAATTCAAGATATTCAAAATTTATATAAATATTATTGGGTCCCCTCAAAAAAGTTGGTTTGTGGTGTATTATATTTATCCTATATTAAAAACATTCAATGCATTAGTTAGAGGATACGATGTACTTAAGTGTTTTTTAATCTTATTTATTTTATTTTTAAATTGGACGTCTATTTTTCGGCAAAAAAAATAATTTACTTTGTTGAATAAAAAAAAATTATATTAAATATAGATAGGAATTAGTTAAAGAAGTTCCATGGTTTTCGATCAAGTTGGCAGCGCTTTTGATTTTCCAGGGATGCAAGATTATGCTTAGAACAAGGTCCGATTAATACAAGGCCTTTTGAGTATTTATCGATACTATCGATACTTGGTTGTTACTTTTCAAAATTTCAAAGTCCACATGAGCATTTGTTTTATTGTCAAATAAATTAATATACAAGTTATTTAATGAAAAAATTGATATATTTAATAAAAAGGAAATAAATTTAAATTAAAGAGGAAAAATAGCTGTGACTAAGGACCCCCCGAGGCGACAGTGAGTAAATTAAGTATCTTAAGCTAACGGTACGAAAACCGTACGGCAAAACACACACACACAGGCAGAAGCACACAACAAACAAACACAACACGCGAAGCCAATGGCGGAGGCGACTATGAATGAAAAAAGCTGCGCCATACGTTCGGGTCCGTTTTAGTTTAGTTTCTTTCGGAATTTACTAGTGCAAAGTAGCGTTACTGCAGCGGAGAGTCGCGAGTGCCTGTGTGTGTGCGAGTGCGCGCGAGTGTGTGTGAGTGCGGTGGGGCCCTAAATCACGTGTATAAAAACACGGCATTTATTTACCTTTGGCTGCGACAAAAAATCCGTGGAGCTCGCCCTGACGCCCAGGCTCGCGTTGTAATCCATCTATCCATCCGTGGTACGTGGTAATAGCTTGCGTGCATGCATAAGTTTTTTTCTTTCGTTCTAATCAATATTTGGCAGACTTGGTCATTTAATTTTAATTGTTCGAAAGACAGAAGTGGGCCTAAACAAAAGTCTGGCCTTTCAGACCGGAGCCTTAAGAACCAACAACCATACCCACTTTTGCCGCCTGACGACACCTGCGTATAGGTGAGTCAATCGGGTAGACCGTTAGAAGAGCGAGCGAGAGCTTTGCTTGGGTGTTTTCGCTTGCTTTTATAAATAGAGCCGCATTGAAATTTCTTATCAATTGCAAAGAGACCCACCACAACAATAAATGTGGTCTATAAATACCGCTATGCCAACTACAAACAAATTTTTAAACGAGAGCGCAGTTTGCCCTACGAGCAAAAGCTGATGGTTTTGGCACCCAACAAAAGGGTTGGCGACCGCCCACCCCCTGCCCTGCCGAAGCCTAGAAACCCCGAAACAAAGTTTTCCCTTTGGAGTGTGTGTTTCGCGCTTTTCGTGTAATAAATTGTTTTATTTATTTTCCGTCGGCGCCACTAAGAAATTCATTGTAACGTTGTGCCAAATTAGTACCTGTTGGCTGTTGTGCGCCCCCGTTTTTTATGCCTTTCTCACAAACAAATAATGAGTCAGCTTGGGGTGGCTCGAAGTCTCGAGTTCCCTAACTTTCTGAAATGTTATACTTCTTATGAAAGCTTAAAGAAACTACGTTTTTATTGTAGACTAATCCAATTCCTATGTCAAGAAAAAACCTTATCATTTTACAATGCTTCGATGAACTGGGATTAGCGTTTATGATTAACTAAGTTTACTAAAATATACTAAGTAAAATATTTTATTTTTGCGCCTTAAGATCAAGCGACGCCGAATATTACTATTACTACATTCTTTAAAAGCAAGACAGGCTTATCAAATCTTGTATATAATAATTTAAGATTATTTATATTCCTGGGTATAATCAACAGCCGCATCGATCTGGCCTTATTCGTCTTTCCAAAAAAAAAACTTTAGTTACCATTTAACTTAATAGCTCATATTTTAAAATATACAAATAATTTTTTAACTTCATGTAAATGGAAAACCTTTTTGACCTTTAAGCCTTAAGGTATTTAACTACTTGTTCCAAAATTAGTGGCACTCAAGCAGTCTCTTAGCTGAAATTGGTTCTGTCATTAACCTGTACTACAGGGTAGGTTGGCGCCAAAGAATTTAGTTGTCAAAGTTCTCGCATTAATACAAACCCCAAACCTCACAATAGTAGCGTTTTTACCTGGAACTCCACTAGCTGGCATCTATTATTGAAATTTGTATCGGAGCTCTACTGGTGTTCATTCCGTCCGACTTTTGTTTATCCTGCCGGTGTGCACGTCACACGGAAACGTTTGCGCGGAGGCGTTGGGAGCCCAACCGTCAGATTATGGGTTCTGTTTCGTGTCCTTCGAGACTACCCCGGGCTGGGGCCCGGCAACATTAGTGGCTATGCCCACGCGTGCCTGTATGTCAGTCCGTTTTCTTGGCCCATGCCCGTCGCGTCGGTGGTGCTTTATCAATAAATTGTTGCCAGTTTTGATTAATGTGTTTTCACCGAAAACCACAAATTGCGCCTACCTAATGTCAGATGGTCACACGTCTACACAAAGCTGAAATAGTTAATTTAGACTAATATTTCCGAATCCTAATGGTCTCATTAGAGTAATTGCAATCCTATTTTTTATAAATTAGTTATCGAAGGTTTAATATTCTTAGTAAGTTAAATCAATTGACTACATTACGGCAATTGTTTTCGATTTATTTCAATTTGCCTGCCGCAAGTACGAAATTCTATATCGACCAAAAAAAATCATGGAAAATAGTATACATTCATATTTTTCTTGGGTTTGCATAATTCAGTGCTGTAAATAAATAAAAATAAATATTATTTAACATAGAAATTTATTAAAAATTTTGTTTTAAGAATCGCTTATAAACTGGTAAATTTCGAATTACTTGTGAGTTTAAAAAGTCTTTCAGTTTGCCAAAGCATAAGCCACAAAGGGGTTGTTTATTTTAAGCTCGAGTATGTCCTTCTTATATAGGTTTTCCGCCCCCATTTCGTGTTTATCCTCATTTATCACAGAGTAATGCCCCTTCGAATATAAAGAACCAAATAACAAAGAAACAAATAAGCTGCTAAAAATATAATCCTTTGACCGCTCGTTTTTCCAACCTACCCCAAACCGAGATAGCGTTCACAACAATTTAAATACCAATTTGCCTAATTAAGGCACCTCTAGACCGCGCCTCCGGCACTGACAACTCATTCTGAAGAGTTAGTTTCAGCTGAGCTGAGCCTGGGTCCCCGCAGACCTTCTATAAGTCCAAAATATAGCGTGACACGTCGTCTTGTTTAGAGGGTTTGGGGGCGGTGACTCTGCCGGGGGCTGGCAAGTCCGTGCAGTTGGAGGCAATGACATCAACGTCGCAACATGCTGGGGATCCCTGAGCAGAGGTCATTGGTTGGCGCTACGTGTCGGACTGGCCTTCGGTGGTAGTAATTCTCAAAACATTTAAAATAATCATTTAAATATATATTTTTTATAAACGTACTATTCGCCCCAGCTGGCTTCAAGCCAGTCCGTTTCCCTATCGCAATCATTAATTATAAAGAGGGTCCTTACTTGGGTAATCCAGATGTCTTTGTTCACAGGCAATCAAACCAATGTCCTGGCATTGAATCCGACCACTGCATTGGCAATCAGTCAGGAGCTGTCATCAAGACCTTTAAGTTCTTTTTCGTCTGCTCACCTAGTGTTTTTTGTGCCCCACAGACGATGATGATGGCCAAAAGCGATAAGGATATTCTGGCTAACTCCATGTATGAGGATGACCCCAATGGTAACTCAGCGCCCGCCACCACCAAAGACCAGGAATCGTCTAGGCCTGAGGCACAAAAGGCCACCACCGAAGTTTCTCCGCGCTGGGGACCACAGAATAAGGGTGCCCAAGAATTGGCCTCGTTGTACAGTCCAGGTGAGTTGTATTCTGTCTGTGTTTAGAAAACGCACTAGCTTGTCTTAAAAGTACTTAAATTTAGCGTTTATTAAAGCAGTAAGAATTTAATTATAAAAACCTTTCTTATTTTAAAAAATTTAAATTAAATTTTGATATTAATATTATTCGCATAGAACGATTTTTCAATCAAAGTGGTTACGATATATTTAATTGATATTCTGGAACGATAAGTTTGTGGGCCACTTTTAAATACTATTGATTAAAGTTAATATCAAAGTAGAACTTTGACTAAAACCTTTTTTTTCAACAGGCAAACGGGCGCAGGAACTCATTTGCGTGTACACCTGTATCGGCCTAATGATTATAAACCTGGCGTTGATTGTGAGGCATATGCGTTTGGAGCGAATAAGTGTGGCTTTTATATCAGCCTTGTGTGGAATTATAACAGCTGACTTTGCCTCCGGAATGGTTCACTGGGCAGCCGATACGTGGGGTTCGGTGGACTTACCCCTGATTGGAAAGGTTAGTAAGGAAACCCGATGCAATGAGTTTATTAATTAAATTTAAGTAGAATTTCCTGCGGCCATTTCGAGAGCATCATCTGGATCCTACATCTATAACGCGCCATGATTTTATTGAAACGAATGGAGACAACTTTATGGTTGGTATACCCATCCTTGGCTATCTGGCGCACTATTTCTACATCAGGTCGCCAAGCGAGATACAGCAGCATTTTGGATGGATATCCTATGTGTTTCTATGCTCCATATTCGTGGTGATGACCAATCAGGTGAGGCGGAATTGGAGTCATGAAAATGTATTTTAATAATATTTTTCTTTAGATTCACAAATGGTCGCACACTTACTGGGGCCTACCTAGATGGGTGCTGTTATTGCAGAGCTGTCACATCATTCTGCCCCGGAAACATCATCGCATCCATCATGTGGCGCCGCATGAGACGTACTTTTGCATCACTACAGGATGGCTTAACTGGCCACTTGAACGCATAAGGTTTGCCTGCCTCTGACTGACAAACATAACGAAAACAAAGATCTTACAATATTAAAAATATTTCCTTCTGGCTTTTGAACAAAATTTAAATATAGTTCGTAGCCAAATTTGAAAGTCTTACTAATCCTTTAATTACAAGATCTTCTTTTTTTGTGTTTGTAACTAAATTAATTTAAAATAGATTTTAACAATAACTCTAAACCTTTTTCTTTACAGATTTTGGTCAACATTCGAGCATATCATCGAGCATTGTACGGGTCTTAAGCCCCGCGACGACGACATGAAATGGGCAAAGAAACTCACATAGGTTTGCTGACCAACGACTGTATATAGAAACCTTGGACCAAGCTGACCTGACCTAATGAAAGCCAGCTTCAAATGTTATCATCCTATTGACATGTTTTGCACAACGAAGTAGCTTTAAATGGTAGCAGAGCTGATTATATACTGTAAAGTTACGTTAGAAAATCAAAGTTCTCAGTTGCATGAGCCAGAATTGTGAATTAAAATGTTATAAATAGTTGATTATTTTAGCTTAAGTTAGTGTTTTTATATCCATTATTGCATACAAGCACCACACACGCACATAAATATATAATATATATATAATATATTCATTGATCTCGCCCCAGATGATACTACGAGTGAGCCTTATGTATACCTAAAATAACCAAAAGAACAAATAGCAAATCAATGCTCGATTGCCGTATAACTTTTTTAAACTTTACACAAGAGAAATGTAATTACTCGCAGAGCAACTGATTTTTGTACCAAATCCTAACAAAAAGACAATTTTAGTACATTTCATCATCGCTGCTTTTCGATGGCTACATATAAAATAACACATTTATTTACAAATAAATATATATACAATACAATTAAATTGGGCGCTGTATGCAATCAGAATGTGACTTACAAATTTTGCCTTAAAACCTTTTTATATGTATATTACAAAACCGATTTCTGAAAAAGCAGTCTTTAGTGCGCACACTTTTACAGGTAAAATATATAAATGTTGGTCGAAAATGTTGTAAACGAAACAAATTAAAAATTAATGTGTATGTTTGTTATGTGCTAAACATTTTCAGGTAGTTCACTAGCTATTTAAGAAATACTTATTAATAACCCAAGTGGCCTTTGAAGAGTGCTAGCTGCTTTTTATCATTTGGCATAACTTCTAAGACAGCAATATGAATTGTGATCCAAAATAAATTTTAAAGCTAATTGAAAAAACTTGTTGCACTTCATTTTTTATTGATTGAGATGCGCGATACTTGAGGTATTATTAATAACAAGACAGGCGCGCTGAGCTTAAATGGATTGCGGGTTTCGTCTTTCCTAGGCTCCATCTCCCAAAGAATAAACGCGATCGACTCAAAGGACAATAATCTAAACGTTTTGTGGGACTGGAAACAATGTTCGGTTTAAGAGAGCAGACTCAACCTAAAGGTATTTAAACCAAAGGCATTATTGATACATATCCTTGGATCTCTTTTTTTCTTTCTAAACTTTAAAGCTATAGATTCAAAACCGTTTTTTTTTTATTTTAGATCTGAGATCTTAGCTTAAAATATGTTTATTTCAAAGTTTCAATAATTCATTTTTAAATCAATAAAATATTAATATAAAATTCGAATTTAAAGCCTTTTTATTTTAAAGATTAACTTGTAATTAAATTTTACTGGTACTTTCACGCTGTTGCCATTTAAATGTATAGGTGATAAAGTATTCAGTTTAATAAGTAGATTGCCGTCTTCGTTGCGAGTGTGAAGACCCCAGTAAAAGTTCATAAGAAGTCACCGTTTAAATAAATTTTCAAAATGTTATCGTTTTGATTTTGTTATTTAACATTTTCTGGTGGCGGCTCTGCCTCTTCCTCCTCCTCCTCTGGCGGCAGGCCTAGATGCATCCGCGACCAACGGGGCATGTTGAAGAGGGCCCAATAGGGTATAACCATCATGAGGAGCAGTGGTCCGACCCCGAGGATTAGCCGCTGAGCGGGGTTCATAGGAAAGCGAGGTGGTCCTGCGAGGGGCATGTAGCTTCGCACTGGAGCTCCTTGGGTCTTAACTAACGCTTTCCGGACGGAAAGCAGATGTCGGCGCAGCAGAGTAAAATTCATGTTGAATTCCTATTTGGGATGAAATGGTAATTCAGGTGAAACATCACGTCATGCTCTCGCAATAAAAAACATTCTGGAATTAATCAGATTTTTTTGTCTAGAGTTTTCACTTACCAACGATGTTAATGTCTGTGTGGATCAAAATAAAATAAAAATATATGTAGTACTGACAGCTAGCAGTTGTTATCGATAACTCATAGCCTGCTCAAAATTTGAAAATTATTGGGTTCAGTTAGCACTAAATAATCTAAATAATAATCTAAATTGGCAAAAGATCAATACTAGGATACTAAAGATACTAAAGAATATATAAGGAAATATTTGGTAAGTACGCTCACCAGAATACCCAATTGGACTGAGTTAAACCTTATCGCTCACGCAGAAGCCAATTGGGAATGGATTGGGTTAATACGAATGGTATGTTTTTAAAAATTCATAACAAATCGAAAAATGCAGTAAATTCCATTCGGAAAGCGTTTTTGTCCTAGTTTTTATAAGGTTAACAA
>JAEIIJ010010852.1:0-13327 GCA_018904815.1 Drosophila ogumai | reverse complement strand
GTTTACCCCAAAAAAATAATAATTATACCTTTGAACACATTTTACATTTAAGTTTTATTTTTATATATTTATTATTTATTTTGTATGACAATTATTTATATTTTTAAAAACTCTGCAATCATTTCTTCAGATTTCTAACTAGAGTTTCAAGTACAATGTTCCCTGTACAGATTATATATACAATATATAGCAAAAAAAACTAGCTAGTGAGTGGGATAGAAGATATATGTGATCCTTGAAGGATGGATTCTTGTTCTGTAAGTATCTTTGTTTTGTCATGTTCTCAGTTGGCGAACTTTTCACTGGCGATCTACAAGAGGATTTTGTACACAAAAGCTCACTGCAGTTCCTGTTGTAGAGATTATATCTAAGCATAAGTACAATACGTATAAGGCAGCACATCAAGACTTTTCGTTTACAAACTTAACTAAGTACATTAAACACGTATAACAACATAATGTGTGTGTGTGTGTTGTGTGAGTAGAGGAAAATCATGTTGGTACGGCTTTCGTTTGGCTACTTGGAGCCACCACTTTGAGCCACTTGAAGCACCAATTTTTTGGGTAAATGCAAATCCCGATAAGACGCACTCGAAGTCTACTCCTCACTCTCTTCTCCCTCCGCCGCACGATCGCGCTCATCCCTCAGTCTCTGCATGCGCTTGTGACTGTCACTGGCCACCTTTTTCAGGGCATCCGCCTCGGCGCCCGTGGCTTCCACCATTTGGCGGAGGTGACCGCGGGATTTCTTTAGAAGCAGATGCGGCACATCGAACTCCACAGCCACTCCGGCGTCCATCACAATGATCCTATCAGAATCCATTACCGTGTGCAGTCGGTGGGCCACCGTGAGGACCGTGCAGTGCTGGAACTTGATACGGATTGTGCGCTGGATTAGGGCATCAGTTCTGCAAAGTTAGAAAAGGATTTTAACAAGCTCTGGCTACACTTTTCTATGCACTCACTGTGGGTCCACATTGGCCGTGGCCTCGTCCAACACAAGCACCTTGTTGTTACGCAGAATCGCCCTCGCCAAGCAGAGCAACTGCCGTTGACCCACACTGAAGTTGCTGCCCCGCTCCGTGACCATAAAGTCCAGTCCAGGAATGGCGCCGCGCAGCTCTACATCCTCCAAAGCGCTCCAGAGCTCGGCATCAGTGTACCTCTCAAAGGGATCAAGGTTATAACGAATGGTGGCGGAGAAGAGAACCGGATCCTGAGGTATAATGGAGATGCGAGTACGCAGTACCTCCAATGCAATGGTTCCCGTCTCTACGCCATCGATGAGTATCTCGCCCTCGATGTGGGCCAGCCGGAACAAGGCTCCAATCAGGGAAGACTTGCCAGCACCTGTGCGACCCACAATGCCCACCTTCCAGCCCGCCTCAATGGTGAGACTAAGGTTCTTCAGCACCGGCGAGCCATTCGGATCGTAGCGACAGCTCATGTTGCGGAACTCCACCTGACCCTGGGTGGGCCACTGCTGCGGTGGAGTCTTCTCACTCAGCGCCGCCTCCTGCTCCAGTTCGGTGTACTGCAGCACGCGTTCCACGCTGGTCATCTGCTGCAGGGACTCGGCCACCTGGCGCACACCATACTGCACCATGCCTGTGAGGATCATGGCCTGGGAGATAGCCAGACCCACGTTGCCGCTGTAGGTGGCTAAAAATGGGTATCAAGAATATAAGTTAAGAGATTACTTAAGAGCCAAGATCAGACTTACATTCATTGCCCACAATAAAGCTGAACGTGACCGCGGTGAGGAACACGCAACTGACGCAGTCCAGCCACAAGCCCAAAGCTGTATTGGCCGCCATGGTCAGCTGCCAGACGCTGCTGTGCACATCCTGCAGCAGGTCAAACTCCTTGGCCACCACCTCCTGCAGCTGTCGGGATCGGATAATAGCCAGACCAGAGAGCGAGGCACTCAGGTGAGAGAAGACCGGACTCCGGCAGATGCCCTCCAGCCGCTTCAGGTCCTGAGACGGACGCAAGTACAAACATAGGATGAGCACATCCACCAATGCGACCACCAATATGGCCGCAATTAAAACCGGATTCACAATGCTGATCACAATCAGAATACCGAACATCACCAGGGCGATCTGTATAAAGTCCATCATGGCACGGGGAAGCAGCTCATCAATGGCACCCATGTCCTTGGAGAAACGATTCAGAATCCGTCCCGAGGGAGTGGTGTCAAAGAATCTCATGGTGGCATGCAGGATGCAGGCAAACATACGATCGTGAAGGACTTTTGAGGCATGCATGCAGATCTTGAAGAACAGAAAGCCACGGAAGGTGGTCATAATGACCACGGCAATGATCAGGGCTCCGTAGATGTACAGGCACTCGAAAGTTGTGAAGCTGGTGGCCTCTCCCTGTGACCGTTGGTGCTCCTGCTGCGTCCAGATGTTGGCAAAGTAGTCCGAGCTGCTGCACACCACCTGCGACATGATCATCACGAAAACCATGAAGCTGAAGCTGATCAGGGTGCTGCCCGCGTGGAAGTACTCGTACCACACACGGGGATGTATTCCACCCGAGGCTTGGGCTTCGGCCAGAGCCTCCTCGTCCACCTCCTCATCTTGCTGCGTGCTGTCCAACTGAATATAAAGTTTAATGTTTGTTTAAAGATGCAGGATTTGACTTCTAACTCACCGACTTGCTACCATGCACCGAGCTGCTCTGCTTCCTCAGCTGCTGATACCCATCCTTCTCCCCATCTATAAAGGGTATATCCTCGTCATCGCTCTCCAGCGAGGTGCCGCTGATCGATGACTTTTGGCGACTGTTGTCCGCCTCTACCTCCTCCTTGGGGCGCTCCAAAAGCTTGGCAAAGTCCAAATCACTGTTGATCAGCTCCTGGTAGGTGCCCTGCCGCAAAATCCGCCCCTGGTCCACAATCACAATCAAATCGGCCTCGGATAGGAAATGTACTTGATGGGTCACCAGGATGCGGGTGGCCTTCTGCTGAGCTAGTCGTCCACGGGGTCCGATCACCTCATCAAACAAATGCCTTCCCACGTGGGCATCCACAGCGCTCAATGGATCATCGAGTAGATAAATCGACGCTGGCTTGTAAACTGCTCGCGCCAAGCTGATCCGCGCTCGTTGACCTCCAGATAGGGAGGCTCCACGTTCACCGACGATGGTTTTATCGCCACTGGGCAGCTGCTGAAAGTCAGTGGCCAGGGCGCAGCAACGAGTCACCTCCTGGTAGCGCTTCTTTTCATAATCCTCACCAAAGAGGATATTATTTCGCACTGATCCAGTGAAGAGCCAGGGTTCCTGGGCAGCATAAGAAAGGTCGCCTTGGATCACTACCCCGCCATCGATGATAGGCAGCTCGCCCAGGAGCAACTGGAGTATGGAACTCTTGCCAGCACCGACGGGTCCAATTACAGCGCACAGTTGACCCTTCTCGATTTGGAGATTAATTGCCTGCAGCGTCCTTTGTGGCTTCTCATTGTCCCAGCTGGCATTGATGTCCTTGATGGTCACAGCCCTGCTATCGCCGGCCTCCTGCTCTCGCTTGTGCGTCAGTCCATGAGTCCGTTCCTCGCGACTATCCAGCAACAGGAAATCCTGAATTCGACGCAGGGATACCAAGGCCTCTGCTCCGAAGCTCACAGCCAGAGGATACCAAATAGCGGCCACCAACTGCAGGATGTTATAGTAACTGGCTGCGGAGAAGACAAAGTCCGCCGTAATGGTCTGACCCAGCAGAGCAGCCGCCGCAAGGGTGATGTAGAGGGTGGAGCGCTCTGTGAACACCATGGTGCTGAGGTAGAAGCCTCGCAGGTAGGATGCATAGCGGATCTGCTTGATTTCACGGCGCCGAGCTTCAGCCACCACCGCCTGGAAGGGTCGCTCCCAGGCATACATCTTTATCACCTGGATGCCCTGCACCAGCTCATTCATGATGCCCACCCTGGCATCCGTTCGCTCCGCAATTCTCATCCGCAGCACTGAGGTGACCTTGCTCAAGGCCGTCTGTACGGGCACCGTTTTCAGCAGCAGTCCAATCACTCCCACCAGCGCCGGGATGCCGATGTTCAGCCAAATCAGGTAGCATGTGAGGATCGCCTGCAGCGGCATAATCCAGATCCAGTGCATGAATATAAAGCCATAGTCCAGGCGATTCACGTCATTGGAGAGCAGGTTGATAAGGTAACCAGCCGGCGTCTGACCCGCTGTTTTCATCGAGAGGCGAAGGGTTTTCCGGTAGATCAAAGAGCAGCAAGCTATACGCATACGAGCGCCCATCAGCCGCTGGCGGAGATCAACGTGGTGCAGCAGGAAGCAGCAGAATAGGGTCGAAGTAACCAGGATAGTGCCCAGAGCATTGGTGTCATGCCACATATAAGTAGTCGACTGATCCCAGAGATTGCGCACCAAGGTCTCGTTTTGATCCATCCCATCAAACACCGGCTGAAGGGGCTCCTTAAAGGGACCTCCCTTGTCCAGGGAATTGGGGGAGTGGGCTGTAATTAAATAATTAAATTCTAAAACTATTAATTAATTAAAATTGGTATATAGACTTACTATCACTTTGAGACCCGCTGGCATCGGCCACAGCCCGGGCGAGTATATATTTTCCAACGGAACGAGCAGTCCGATTAACCAACCAATCACTATCCATACTGTCCATTTCGCTAGCAGCTTTCGAAATAGGAGCCTTTTGGAATTGAATCAACAACTGGGCCAGGACAGCTGGTATCAAGGTTCTGAGAACGAAATTATATAATGACAAAAGCCAGGTATTATTCCATTCACACTCACTTGATTATTATGTAGATCAGGCAAATGAGACCATTAACTATCGTGGGTCCTAAGAAGCAACGGAACAGAGCATTCCTGAGGTGGGGCTTCTTTTTCTTACGATGTGAGCGTTCCAGTTCCTTAAACCATTGCCTGAAAATAATCAATAATTATTAGAGTTCTCCTTCAGGTTAACTTGTTTTTAAAAGAAATACTTACTCTTCCAAACGATCCCCAAGCTGTTCGGACTGATCTTCCTTGAGGCACTTGGTCAGATCATCCGTATTTAAGCCCCGTCGAGATCCACGGTATAGCAAAGGTATGACCCAGGCAAATATCAATTGTGAGAAAATATTTGCCTTCTGGCGCGGATTCTTTCGCGTTGGCTTGGCGCTACTATCCATGCTGACATGCGGAGGGATAGTTCTCTTCTCGATTGGAGCCTTCCTCTACCTGTGATCGCTGGCAAAGTAAACTCATGTTAAATATAAAAGACCTCCATATGCAAAGACTGAGAGATAAGAATATTTGTTTTGTCTGGGTAATGTGTACAGTAAACATTGTTTGTTAGAGAATATTTTTTTTATTTTATTGTATTTTGACAGATTAATAATAGAGTGATAATCAGTTGATTGTATTTTATGGAAACCATTGTTTTTAAAATGTTTTTTTATTAATCTATATGCAGTTCTAATATAAGATTGTTATTAATTTATGTATACTGAAAAAAGCCTGTGGGTTGATAGGAAGGAATGATTGTGCCTCATCGTGACTAGCCTAGCCTAGTAGTAGCTACTTTCTTATCAGTGAAAACCTTGACCAATAATGCAACTGGAACATGTTTTATATTATTATTAAATAAAATTACCTACTAAATTTGTGAGAAATAAACTGGTATAAATAAAAGTTTGCCACAATCTAAGCCAACTCCCATAATTTAGTGCCTTCCTTAACTGATAAGGGAGACGTGCGACTGGGAACAAGAGTTTAAGAAAATAAAAAACTAATCACAGGCAGTTAAAAGTGAAAACCAACACCAGGTTTAGCATTATAAAACTATATTTAGGAGATATATTAGACCAGAAAAAGCGGAAGAATCTGATAGAAGCTATGTTTATTTAAGGAACTCCATAAAAGTCTAGCTCGAACTTTGCTCAGCATAGCCCACGGCTATGAGGGTCAGTCACACGATATCGGTCATTAGCTTGTCTGTAACTGATAGCATACGCCACGATGAGCGTAAATCAAAAACCATTTGGAGTCGCACACGACACTGGCACCGGCACATCCTCTCAGATGACAATAATCATAATGTTTATTAATTGGTAAGCAAAAGTCCAGAGACCTTCTCAGATAAGCCACACGAACGTTTGTCTGAACACGTATTTTTTTTATTATTTGAATGTCTACATTTTCTTTGGAGGTCATCAAGCTGGCTAAAATATGATGACCTACTTTAACCCCAAACGGAAATTGAACTTTTCACATTAAAACTTTCCCGGGAAAAGTTTCAAACTTCAGAGACCCAACTTTTATGTGAAGTTAAGTGTTCATGTTGCACAGTTGCTCAGCTCAATGTGAAGTAATATCGGAGTAAATTTCCAACGCCTCGCCCCTTCCGCGAATTAATGGATCTTAATTGCCTGAGTGCAGGCAATTGAATAGAATAATTGTGACGTCGCCAATGAATTTACGTAAAAAAATACATAATGGCTGGGTTTTTTGTGCCATAGATCTCCGTTTTCCGATTAAAACAATTATAACTACTTAACGTAGACAAATTCAGCTTGATTAAAGTTTTTATCAGCTGAAAATGGCCTACATTCTTTTTATCTAAGTTTGTTATCTGTGGTTAGGCTTAAAAAGCTGGCATATTAAATGTTGTTTCACTTGTTGATTGCAAATTCTCGTTGGTGGAAATGGAGCGTTTAGCATTTTAAGCATTTTTTAAACGAAATCAAATTTATAAGCAAGCTATATAAACACAGACGGACGCACACCGATAGAAAGACAACTGCGGCAACAGATTGTACAACAAATTGATTAATACATTTTTACCGGCATCGCACCAGCAGGTACAGTAAAACTGGAACTATAAGTTCCTGAATAACATTTCTACTGAAAAAATATGCCACATCAGTTGTTTATTAATTTTAGTTTTATAATCTTTGTAATTTACATTGTTGCTTTCGTTAATCGATTCACTGATGTTCCACTGTACGAACACGCTAATACACACACACACAGTCAAGCACTGGGGCACTCGGTAAACGGTATCGGCGACCCCACGGGCAAACAAGTGGTTGTTGTTGGCGGCCGGTCGTCGCTAAGGTGCTTAAAATGCGACTGTTTTGGTGGAAAAACCGGCATTCCACATGCTTCCCATGCAGATTTGCTTGAAAAAAATATTCCACACATCTGCATACAATGGCGGAAACTACATTTAATAACGGTTAATGACGTAAAGACGAAGGGAGAATTGCAGCAGCAGCAACAGCGGCGACATAACAGCACTGAGACCACCAAAAACAAAGAGCGCAGAGCCCAAGCACACACAATCGAACACACATACATACTTATATATAGATAATTTTACGCCACTTATTACGCGAATGTTTTCAGCTCCCAATATTCTATCCACTACAAGAACTAATCATTTGATTAGGACTTACTGGCTCTACCTGAGCATTAATTAATTCCGCTACCACTGTATATTCCAGTGCCACTCGACTATGTCGCGGCGGTCAGCACGTGCAGAATGAATACGAACACTATGGAGCACCGACACACACACACACAGAGGCGGACCAACGACCCGATGGAAGCGGCGAAAATCGGAAGCGGATACAACGCACGTCTGCCTGCTTCAAAAGCTCGAGCGCGAATGAGCACCGGCTGGGGAATGAGCGGCCAAGTAATGCGTGAAATCTCAGTGGCACAGTGGATTTTTTGGCTTAAAATTAAAATAAAGGTTTGTAGCATTATTATTAATAATTTTTGTTCTCAATTTTATTAAGTATTTATTATATATTTAAAATACATATGTCGGATCACAAAACCAACACTGCGTATGAGTAATGATTCTATCACCATGTTTCGTTAAAAATTTTTAGCTTAGTTCGTCTTATAGAATTGTATTAGAAACTGTGCGAAATAGTGATTTCTAGTAACTAATATATATATTTCTTTGGGACTTGTTTTCGTAGTAATATATATATAAATGATATATTACCTATATCACATCGGTTGATAATGGGGTATTCAAATTTATTTTAGAAGATCAGACAAGCCTCCTTTTGATTTAACGAAAAATAATAAATTATTGACCACTGTTCCTTGCTGCAAAAACGAGAGAGTGAGGAACAGTGGGGGTGGCTGGCAGACTACTACTTGGGAGACTGCAAGGGAGAGCAATGTATTTTTATTGAGAGGCTCTCTTTTTCACTATGCAACAAAAGGGTATTTTTCAGTAATAACCACATATGTACATGTAATTGATTTTAAGTCAACCAAAATAATAACTTAAAAGTGTTTTTTATGAAATGCAAATTAGTTCAAAGGTGTATTTCAAAAATTTATTTAAGCAAATTTTGTTTATTTATTAGCGGTTAAAGCTTCGAGATTAAATAACTCTTAAATTTAATTAACAAAATCAGAGTTATATATATTTAATATTTGCAGCTTTAAAATATTTTTAAAATTATTTAAAATTGTTTTGTTATTTATATTTACCTTAGAAATTTTTCTAAATGCTCTATAATTTTTGCCTGTCTTTTTGTAAACTGATAAAATCCAGCTTAGCAAAGAGCTTCCGCTTCACTCTTTTCTAAATATCCTAAATGTGTTTGTTTAAGTTCATATCGCAGTTGAAGCATCAGCAAAACTCACTTTAAACACAAGCTTCGATTGAGGAGGGTAAGTCGCCGAAAAAACTGGGAGAGAGTGAGTCAGGAGAGAGAGCCGAATCACGTAAGGTGTTAAAAAATAAAGCTTTCTACATGTCAAGTATAGAAAATAAGTAAAATATAAAATAATAAGAGTAATAAATAAATCTAAAACTTAGATTTAAAATTAGTATAATTTATTTTTCAGTAAATATAAAAAATATAAATTCTTTAATACCTATAGAATTTGGTTATAAAGAAAACTCTTTATTTTGTCAGCTGAAAATCTCATCTGCTTACACACATACATACGTATTTACGTGAGTGCGTAAGGACACACCCCCCACCACCCCCTGTCAAGCTGTGTAAACACGCACTGCAACAGTTGTTCTATTTTGGCGCCAAAAATAGCTGAGAACGTAAACAAAGGTCTAGCCGATGTGCTCCAACCGAAAGCTCTCTCTTGCACTCGCACTCGCACTCTTCCTCACTCTCTCTCCGCTCTCTGCCAGGATGTAGGTCAAACACTGCGTATGAGTGATATTGCGGAGGCAATAGAATTTCGCTTTCAGTTACCGCATTTTCAGTTGTGCGACTCGCGTACAACAGTAAGCGTCACACGGACAATGTGAAAACTCGGGCGGCAGTGTTTCCTTAGTCCTGCGGAGGAAATTCGCGCGCGACTTATCCAAATCAATACTGCGACTTGAGAGCCGGGTAAAAAAAAAAACTAAACGAAATAAAAGAAAGCAAACGGAACTACAAAGAGGCCGAACAATTGAATTTTATTTTTGGCAACCCGTTGACATTGTTCAGCACAAGGCAAGTGACTCCCAAACTGGGCAAAAGTTCAGGTTGCACAGCGAAAAAGTGCTAAGAGAAGGAATCTTACAGGCTTACAAGGAAACACCTTAAACCACTGTAAAGACTTTATTGCGAACTTTATTAATGGTAATAAAATAGTAGCACTAAAACGCAAAGACGTTCATTTCCTTAACCAGCATAATAAACCTTTTTTTTTTGTCAATTTAAAAGATTAAGCAGAAAACCAGATCAGTGAGTTTTTATATTTGTAAGAATGGTAAAGTGTTTTTATGCTAAAGTTTAATAAAAAAAATATATAAACTTGCTTGTTTAAGAATGTTTAAAAACGTTTATGGTACAACAACTTTCTTGTCCTTAATACATCATCACTATTAGCATTTTGGTGCATTTTTTCCTGTGTGTGGCATTAAAAATGCAAAAGTCCTAAGTGGCGACTTCCCCAATTCCACCTGCGAAAAGGTTTGGCTCTTATCGCGACTCTAGAGACACTGCCATCGGTTCATTCATGCACCTTCAACTTGACGCATGTAAATTACGCATACGCCGCGCTGTCCCAGGCCCAAAAGAAGCAAAAAAAAAGATATACAAAAAACGCAGTGTCAAGTGACAGAAAGAGCTGTCAGATGAAGTGGGGGCCAGCAGGAGGACGGTCTAGGGTGGCTCGGCAGGCATTTGAAATATTTATGAAAGCCAGCGCGCGCCTCCATGAAGCCTTCAACATTTTTTGTCTCTCTGTTGCTGTTGTTGTCGTAGCTGCTCTTTATCCTTTTTATTTTTCGGTGGCAGCCTTTCGCACTCGACATCAAGGGTAATTAAAATGTGGACACATTAAGGCGGCTCTGGGTTTAGTGGTTGTGGTTAGCCGCACACATACACACGCACAAACACCGGAAAGCAGATCCTTGCAGCTGGTGACAACCAGTCAAGAGCGTCAGGAAAAAGTTGAGGATTTTCGTTTAAGTTAAGTTGTTTCCTGCCAAGTGGAACTTTTGTATCCTCTGGGGAGGATGGGTTTGCATGTGTAAACAACAATTATATTCCGACACCCGTGTAACAAGGGAATATTTTAATTAGAAAGATAGAACAACATAGAAAACTTAAATTTCGGTTTTAAATAGTACTCGTTTTATAAGCTTAAATTACTGCATTTATTATTTAAATCGCTTGTTTTTAGGGTCCATTAAAAATACGCCCACAACCGATGAAATCATGAATACAAAATCCTCAAGAGGAAATAGTATTTTGCCTTCCCATAGTTGGGTTTTTCCTTTAAGAATCCTTCACATTGTATCCTTCGGCCCCAACTAAACCTCATTAATAATCGGCTCCTTTTTTGGCTTCCTTTGTTTGTGTTTTTATTGCCGCAATCAACGGTTTCCGTGCGTGTTTCTTCATTTTGGTATTAGGTCCGAGGACCTGCGGCATTTCGGGGCAATAACCACACAAAAAAAATAGTGGCAAACTTGTGTATAATTCATAAGGCAAACCGCACTCCCATTGTACTTACTGTAGATACCCAGTTGTGGTGGTCAGTTGGCCGATGTCAACCGATAATGCTTGCATTAAAGCCCCAATAATGGATTTGGATTACGGAGCGAGAGAGACATGTGCTGGCACATGCCCTGAATGGCGGAGGATAATTTAATGGACAATCCCTGGGTGGCTGGGTGGCGAAACTTTCATTTGCAGCCTTGTCTCGACTTGCTCCCTATTGCCAGTTATTTTATATGTATCCCTGAGGCCGCTTTACGTTAACATCATCTGCATATAACAACCTGGCTAAGGGTATTTTTTGGCTAACCAAACACATAGTCAAAGGGAAAGTTTGACATGCCAGGCCAAGGCACGCTTAAAGGCCTCTGGGAAGCGTCCCAAACATTTGGCTTTTGTAAAGAAATTTACCTCAAAATAAAGAAAAACCAACTGGCAATGGCTGAAACATGTTTGGAGGGGTTCCGCACGAGTGATTAGAATTTTATCTTGAAATCTCTTGAATGCACAGCAAGAGAAATCTGCAATGTGCCATTAAAGCCGAGTATTCCTTATTGAATTACCAGCTGCAGGACCTTGAATCACCCCTTGACTCTAATTCAATTCTGACCTCATTTAGTGTTTGCTTCAATTTATCTAACACATTTTCCTGCAATCAGAGTTGCTGACTTTGCACAGAGAAAAAAATAAATTAAAATTGTGATTTATAAATATGAAAATTCTCAAGATTTGGTAATTATATATTAAATACTTAAAATGTTTCAGAACTAACTTCTGAGCTATATGAGTTACTGTGTATGTCTGCCTGACCTGCTGCTACACATCAAAGGTGCCTTCTTGGGGTCAGGTCTACTTTTGCCTTCTCCCCGCCTTAGTTTTCCCCGCTTCGCTTGACTGGAGCCGTTCCATAAATCAAAGGCTATGTGACGCAATTTTCTTGCAATAGTCGGGGCGATGCTACACGAAAGCCAAACAGAGAGAAGAATATTCCCAATTTGTTTACATTGTTCGTTCAATAAAGTCAAGGCGCCGTCATCGGCATAGTGTGACCTCGATTACGGCCCGGGAATTGTCACAGTTTAGTTTTGAATTAAGTTTTATGGCACGTTGTTGGGGGAAAAAGTTTTATTACCACCGGGCCCAGGCTCCCGGCACTGCCGCCGAGTGGGTTCAAAGTTGAAAAACCTCAACACACACGAATTTGAGGGAAATCAAAGCCGGCAGAATAAAATATTTATGTGGCAATTAAATGAAAGCACATGGTGAACACGTGTTTTTACATTCAAAATGATGAAGGATGTTGCCTGGGAAAATGCTCGAAATTTCCCCAAGGCTTCATTGTGTCATTAATTGAGACTCTGTATGTATCACCGGAAAGGAGAGCAACTTCCGCTGATCCGAACTTGATTACAATCAACTGTACACAGAGAGAAATTAAGTACATTTTTCCATATAGGGGATTATGCCATGGAAATGGATGAACTGTCACCGACAAAAACCACATCATTAAAAACTCCGAATGTGTGCTTAATTTTGGGGCGGATTTACTTACATCTCCATCTCCACATTAATTTTCTCCTTGTGAAGATGTGACACGGACACGGCTATATATCCCCTGGCTCCATTTGCCTGCAGGCTGGCTGCGTCCTTCGCTCGAGCTCTTCTTCTGCTTCCCTGCTTGTCCTGCAGCCAGACAATGTGCACAGCTCTCTGTGTGTGTGTGTAAGAGGAGGTGCTTGTGTGTGGGCGACTGTTGAAGGCCATGTTCAAGTACGAGCCCTTTCCCGGACAGACCTTTGTTTGCTTTTGATTTGCGCTTTTTCGCGGTGCAGTTCCGCTTTTTTCCTTCCTCTCTCGCTTTGCTTACTTTTGGATTTCGATTTCACATCGAAGCATTAAAAATGCATATGCCATGATTATTACACATACGCCATGTGTTACACGGGCCATTTAATATTTATGAAATAGTGAGAGAGAGACAGAGCATCCGGCACAAAATAATAATAACAATAATAAACAAAACAAAGAAAACAAATGATGGTAAATCCTTAATCCTCGCTCATGACTGCACACGGTAGGTAGCCGGGTATTATTATGCCCGTGTGCGTCATGCGGCAGTGGCTGTCAAACCGTTTCGCTAATTACTCAACACAGCCTAGATTTTATCTCATTTACAAGTGAGTCAGCTAGAAAAAAGCGGGCGACTAACAACAACAATTAGCACTTAACCCAGGACGAAGGACAAAGTCATACCAATTACACTGAGCAGCAGGTGTTAAAAGATATTTTAAAAAAATTTAAGATGTGATTTTTATACCCTTGCAGGGTATTATAATTTCAGTCAGAAGTTTGCAACGCAGTGAA
>JAEIIJ010010849.1:0-17561 GCA_018904815.1 Drosophila ogumai | reverse complement strand
CGACCCCAAAAACGAGAATTCGACCCCAAGCCTGTAAAATTTAGTTTTGACATTTTTTTTTACGTTTAGAGTGACCAAGGAAAAAATATCAAAATAGGCAAAAAATTGTCATATATCATTTTCAGGAAAATTTGATATATTATCAACAACCCTAAAAAAAAACGCGAAACAGAAGAGCAGAAAGCAGAGCCAGATTTAATAACAATTAAATATTAAATCTATTATTTAATACTAATAATCCGTGTTTGTTGTGCAAAGTGCAAAGGGTACATTTCGCCCCCAATAGAGAGCTTGTGCGCGAAGGCCTTCTGTTTTTGTTGACGTCGCCGTCGTCATCATCGTCTTGTGACTGTGTCTATTTGAGACGGAGGAAAGAAAAAAGAAAGAAAAGAAAGTCGTAAAATATAGAAAACTAGAAAACTTGGGGAGGAGGAGTCGCACACACACACACACTCGCACACAAAGAGACACAGACACACGGAGCCCCCCACTCACACCAACACACGGGCGGACTGCAGCAGCAACAAAAAGTAAAACAACAATAAAGACAGCAACATTGCAGGTGAGCGCAAGAGAGCGGGGCAAACATTTCTCTCTTTTGTGTTTGTCGTAATTGTGTGTTTTCTTCTGAGTTTGTCTTATAAATATTAAGGATCCCCCATTTAAATGTTGTTCCCCTGCTAACATTTTTAGTTTTTAATGAAAACGCTTGGCTTTTATTTGTTTCGTTAATTCTGGTGCGTGTTGTTGATAAGTGCCGTTAGCCGGTCGAAAAATTAGTCATAGCCCGCGGTCAACAGGGGCGTAGTGGTCGAGGGGGCAAGGGGGCGTTGGCCCAAAAGGTGGAACAGGTTTATGCGAAAGGGGGCGCTCCGGGTATGAGTAATGAATGAAGTTCGCATTTTTGTGCCCCCCATCGGTTGTGTGAGTATGTGTGTTAGTTTGAGTAGTTTGAGTGCCACAAATGAAATCTAATCGCATTTCTGACTCGTTATCACACGCACACACACCAACGACGGGCACCCATGGACAACTGCAGACGCAGTCATAATAATAGGCACTGCTCTTAATTACAGGTTAAGATTGGGATGTTTCACTAAATTAATATCTTAAATTCAAGATAAAATTAACTGGAGATCCATAACAAAACATTTTTTATTTACATTAAACAGTAAAAATCTAATATGACAGGTGTTCAACATCATTTATCATAATTTAAAGAGACATACCCATTTGCAGTTGCTATTATTATGACCGCATCTGTGTGTCTGTGCATTCAGAACTATATAATGTACGCCCGCATTTACAACAGATGCAGCAACTCTGGAAAATGCAACAATATACATATATATAGGGGGAGGTACGGGGCAAGGAACCTGCTGTCGGCAGCGATCAAGTTGCACAGTGGGCATCATCAGCGAGCAATGACCTTCATGGACAGTGGTTAACCCCTAGCACCTGGATAACAAAGCGTCAGAGAGAAGAGATAACCGTAAATCACAAGCAAACATTTCATTTGCCAGAACAGCTTATCATTATCCAGTGGAATTTTAACAAAGCTTTACAGAAAACATAAATTCTATTATTTTTTATAAACTTAAAAATATGTGCGAAGGGAGGGGCAACAGTAAATATGTAAGTAATTTGTTTAATGTTTGAAGAGTAAAAAACAAACATTACTAAGCGTGTGTTTTCCCCTTGAAAAATAAAAACCACACTTCTAAGTAAAAACAAGTAATAGCCTTTAGAATTTTGAAACGGATATTCCCAGTTTGTTTAAGGTATTTTGCATTCTTAGAAAAAATATGGTTTTTATGTTTTTCCTAGTACAATAATTTAAAGTGTTGGGCTGATAAGATTTTTAATTATGTCAATAAATTCAAGTGATGAATCATTTAAACTTTTGTTTATTAAGGAGACAAGGCAGTTTCTTTCTTAATATACATTTATTTAAATTAGATTAAAGGAAAATAGTTTCGTAATTTCCTAGCAATTAAACAGAGCTCCAAAATAATCAGTTATGAACTCCAAGCGGGGGCTTAAAGACTCTCCCCAGAACGATCTATGAAAGGGTTAATGACAGGCTATCATCAATATTTCACCTTAGCGGAAACATGCTAAACGGCTAACAAAACTGCATGTCAAACAGCCTCGTGGATGTGGAATATTTCGACCGGGTATAATTGCGTTTAGATACAACAAGTAATATCGAGCGATCAGTTCCATCTCGCATACCAATCGGGCGACACCTTAACCTCGGACAAAGTTCCTCCTGCTTTCGGGCTTAGTTCAGTGTTTGGAGCGGGTTGTCAAGCTTTTTCCGCCACCACGTTCATTGAACCGATTCTCCGTCAAGGCTCTCTGCCTTGAAACAAAGTGAATCGCAACTCGTTCAGCGTTCTGTTTGTTTTGATACCCACACACAAGTGAACTTTTATTTTTGGCAATAAAACGGCGACGTTTTGCCGAAAGTCAAGTGCAAAACACAAAGAAAGCTCCGTCCCGACCACCGTCCCCATCTGCCACTTTCGGCTGCTTCTGTCTGGCATTCAATTTACTCAAGTTCAGGCGACCACCACAACAAAAAACAGACCAGAAACCACCCAATATCTCTCTCGACTCTGCACTTCATTTGCGTAGTTTTCTCGTCTTACTGCGCGACATTTAATTGAATTATTTCGCCTTCTTGGGGCGTAACGAAAACAAACAAATGACAGCCCTTCCGCTCACTGCCCGGGTATCGTGTGATTACTACGACGATGACGACTGTGGATCGGTCAATGAATCCCCCTCCCCAGATGCTAAAGTTCCTCCCATTATCACTTGGTTTCTCGCATAGCTCGAATACTTGACGAACGGGTTTATCTGTGGCCTACAGTTTCGAGGCGGGTTCTCTGCGGAGTTTCGCTGCAGAACGGTTCTCTCCAATATGTGTCAAGTGCGTTGTTTACACGATATAAAAGAACGAAAATAAAACAGAAAAACCAAAATAAATAAATGTCAGACGTCAACAAGAAACCGTGCTTATAGAGAAACTACAAAGATTCCCCAGTTGTTAACTGGTTGATTCGCATGTCCGAATTCTTTGGGGAATTTACAATACAGTACTCTTTAAAGTTCTGTAGCCACTTTTACGTAGGAGGAACAATGTTCTTTAATTAATTTAAAATTTGTTATATAATAATAAGTAATTGGTATTTTAACATACCCTCTACTGAAGTACGGAATTTCGATACAATTAGTCTTATCTTATTATTATCATTACAATAATTAAACCTCACGTAAATGTTTTTATTATTCACTGACATTTGATAAAAATATATCGCTTTATTGTGCAATATCTCATAATGAATGAATTATAATTTTATTCATTTTATTGTATTAAAATAATACAACAAAATTACAATTGAAATTTATGATATGCATTGCCGTGTTATCATCTTCGACTTACAGTCTTTTTATAAACATAAAAATTTATAAATATTATGTACATATATGCACGTCGCTATCTTATCGGTAATCAGCTTTCATCTGGCTTCTATATATTCTCGAAATTTGTATAGCCAAATAACCCCTTATTTGAAATTCTTCTTAAGGAACTTTTGCCACTTTGCCAGCCAATCGATAACAATTTTATTATCTTGTGTGCACTTTTTTCATTTAAAAATAGATGAGCGCACCTCGACAAAGAAAAGGAAGGAAAAATCAATTCATTTGCTATAATTTCTCGCTATGGTTGTTCGCTGTTCGGCTTTTAATGCATAATGCAGCTTACGCTGAAAATTTGCATATCCAGACATAGACGTAGACGACTGTCTGTCCAGGGCCTCCCTTTGGTTTCCTCCTCTTCGGTTATTTTACATTTTTGCGGCTTCGGTCTGTCATGGGTTAAGTTCAAGCAAAGGCATTGGATGCAGTGAGGGCCTATCCACTAAGTGGGAACTGTTGTCAGGGATTTTTAAGTAATGCTTAAGGGTTCAAGAAACCAATAAACAAGTCATTGAAGATACCTTAATTCGGGGAGAAATAATTTACATACATACATATGTATATAATCTTTCTTATGCTTTAAGAAAAATGGATTTTATTTTTTTATACAATCAGACAATTTTTAATGTACATTAATTTTTTAAAATATTTCTGACTGCAAAATTTGCAAGGGACTATTAAATTGCCATACTTCTTATTCGTTAACTTTTATCAAAATTATATTTATAATCCATTTAAATTTGTTTAATTTAAATATAACTTTTGGATGTGATATGGTTTATTTTTAATATTATGTCAATTATATGGTATATAAAATGTTGCACAGTTAAGTAAAAGAAATGTTGAAACTGCTGCTTATGAGCACTTGAACCAAGATCGAATGGTATCATCGATCACTCACTTATTTTGGACAGAGCATCGCACAGTCGGTTTTCGAATTGCAAGGGAAACACTCTCTGCTATGTTTCGTTTTATTTTTGCTCCGTGCTGTTATTCATTTCTGTTTGCATTTTGTTTGCCCGCAAATTGAATTATTTCCCCTAGGCGTTGGAGGGCCCTGGACTTGGTGGGTCCGCTATTGCGAGATCTGGTTCTTTACCCGCCTTTTGGGGCAGTGCACGCGCAAACCTTCGGCCGGCGTTTAAAATTCACTTGGGTTTTATTTCGATTTCGATTGGGTATCTATTTTAACGTATGCTTTCACTCTTTTTGTTCGGTGCACTTGAGTTTGAGTTCGGCAATTATTATGTATAGTATCTATGAAACTGTGTGTCTTGCACCACTGCAACGTCGATAACATTAACAACCGACATCTGACTATATATATAAATATGTATATCCGTATCTGTACTCTTATACTATGTATTTTGATTGTATTTATCTTGTATCTCATACTTAGCTTGCTTTGGAGCACTTAAACAGCAAAAAACAAAAACAAAAAACGAAAAAATACAATAAGAGAAAAAGAATCTCAAGCTTTTGCAAGCAAAAGTCTCTTGTATAGAAAATAAAAAGCAAAGTCAAACGCAAAACAAACGAAAAGTAAGTCTCAATGTTAATACATCTCATTTAACAACAAGTTCTCTTCCAACTACACCGCAAATAAATGAATAAAATAAAATCGAAATGGTATTAACCATCAGATGTGTATATTAAACCGATCCTATTTGATTTTGAGTTCAACTTTGACACGATTTTCACAACACCAAGGCAGCAGCACAGAGCAGCAGCATACAAACATTACTCGCCACAGACCACGAAACACCGTTCCACACCGTTTGTGTTTTCGTTTTTGTTCAGATTTTGTAGTCCGACACCCACAAATGCCACATTCAACACATTAGACTCGAAATTCAATTCGAAAACTTCAGAGATACCGTCAAAATAAGTTAAAAATCCAAAATTCAACTTTGATTTCCATTCACATCAAGCGGAACTTTCACAGAGACATAGTCTTCTCGAGAACGAATAACCCCATCCTCTCCCTCCCACAATCCACCTCGAGACCCCTTGAAGGGTATGATCGAGACGGTATAGCCATGCTAACACTCCCCTCCTTCCTTCTCGTCACACAGTGAGAAAGCAAAAGGACGATATGCAGGTCAATGTCGCGGGTCTACGCCGGAATATCAAGAACCTTGCGCACAACTACTCCGATGCCCAGGTAAGCGATCTCTCCTACTAAATAAAAGCACTTGGAAGGTCGAAGTCGTTCATTGCCTATCGAAGATTTAATTCCCCTCCGACTTAATATGCGGAATATTAACATTTAAAAGTCTACTGATTAGCCAGCGCTTTTATTCTGAACTGCAACTCTTGATCCCCTCACTAAACTCTATTCTCCCACCAGGTCAAAGTGCGCGAGGCCACCTCCAACGACCCCTGGGGTCCGTCGGCCGCCATCATGGGCGAGATAGCGGACCTCACCTACAACGTGGTGGCCTTCTCCGAGATCATGCAGATGATCTGGAAGCGTCTGAACGACCACGGCAAGAACTGGCGCCACGTCTACAAGGCACTCATCCTGCTCGAGTATCTGATCAAAACTGGCACGGAGAAGGTTGCCCAGCAGTGCAAGGAGAACATCTTTGCCATCCAGACGCTGCGCGAGTTTGTTTACTTCGAGGAGGGCAAGGACCAGGGTACCCATGTCCGGGAGAAGGCCAAGCAGCTGGTCAACCTGCTCAAGGACGACGAACGGCTCAAGAACGAGCGAGTCAAGGCGCTGAAGGCCAAGGAGCGATTCGCCCAGCATCCGAGCGGCTTCGGCAGTGATGGTTACATAGACGGACCCTCGCAGCGGGATCTGCCTCCAGGATGGCAGGAGGAGCCGCCCAAGTCCGTCTCCGAGCTGGAAATGGTTCGTCCGCAGACGGCTGGCGAGGAGGAGCTGCAGCTTCAGCTGGCCATGGCCATGTCGCGCGAGGAAGCCGAGCAGGAGGAGGCCAAGCGCCGCAGCGACGATGTGCGTCTCCAGCTGGCCCTCAGCCAGAGCGAGCAGGACTTTAAGTGAGTTTGAGGTTGAGGTTTTTAATTCAGGATTCTCTTCTAATGTATTCTCCTTAGTGTGAGGGATCACAATGGACGTCCGATTGCTGCGCCCAAGAAGGAGGAGCCCCAGAGCCATTTGCTGGATCTGCTGGACATCTCTTTGGGCGCCACCAGCATCTCGAGTCCACCGCTGGGCGCTGCAGGCGGCGCCCCTGCAGCCATTGTTGATCCCTGGGCCACGCCCGGTCCACGGGCACCCAGTCAGTTGTCGGATCCCTGGTCAGGAACCTCTTCGCCCCAGGTGGATCCCTGGCATCCCAACGCCGCTCCGCGTACCATCATGGGTGCCGGAGTGCCGATGAGTTCAGCGCCACCAGGAGGAGCACCTGGCGATGCTTGGGGAGCACGCAACCAGTCGCCATCAGTGGCATCGGGCTCCTCCAACGAGGGCTGGCTGCAGACCAACGGCAATGCCAATCAGAATGGACGCGGAGCCACTCCAGCGGGGGCTCCAGTTGATGCCTGGATAACGAAATCGACAGCCGGAGCAGCTTTGGCGGCTGCACCAGTTAATCATCATGCGGCAAACAATGGCGGCTCTCCAGCGGATCCCTGGCTGGCGGAGCCATCCGCTGCGGCAGGTGGAGGCGGAGGAGCTAGTGCTGCTGGTTCAGCAGATCCCTGGGCGGGCGGAGCTGCACCTCAGTCAGGAACGGGAGCACTGGATGATCCCTGGAAAGCACTAGGAACGGGAGCCATTAAGGTGAGTATATTCTGGGACAATTGCTTAGCTAATCGTGTTAGGAGCCAGTGATTCCTTCAATTATCTAATTACATTATCTGGGGAACTGCTAAAATTCAGATAATTAAATAATCTAATCGAATTTTGGAAAGATAATTAGTGTGAGAAGTACATACATATTTTCGAAAATATTATTAAATGTATTCAGAAAAATTCTTCATAAGGCAGTAAAGGAGCTATTTCCGCCGGAAAAAAATAATCTTTGTCTTGCCGAAGTTAGCTTTCTTTCTTGTTTTGAAATGATTTTAGTTTCTAATTAATTAATTTTTTTCATTTCAGAAACCATCCCCGGAGTTTGATGAGTTCGACTTGATTACCAACCGTAACAAGAGCGAACTGAGCAATTCCAATGCCTCCAACAACAACAATGGTAAGACAATAGCTATAAACAGCTCTAAAAATGGCAAACTTACTTATAAATAAACTTACTTTCAGCTTCTCTGCTCGATGACATGGATCCGCTATCGTCAAACTACGGAAACGGAAGCAGTATGCATCCTTCGACGGGGGCCACTGCTAAGAAGCCACTGAAGGATCCGCACTCGTTCCTCGGCGAAAACTCGGCACTGGTTAACTTGGACAATCTGATCAAGCCCATAGCGCCACAGACTCAAACGGGAAATGCGCCTGCCTACAATCCCTTCAGCGACAACGTGATGCCACCCAAGACGAATCTATTCCAGCAGCAGCAGCCAGCCGTGAGTCATCTCCTAGGATTTATGTTCGTTCATAAAAACATTCTTTAATTTTCCTGCAGGTGCCGTCCATCAACCAGCTGAAACAGCAGGCTCCCTTCGCCGTCAGCATGAACCAGGATCCCTGGGCACCTGTTATGGGTGGCGTCAGTGCTCCTTCCCAGGTGAGTTTGGTGACAGATTTTAACTTTTGGAGATGGAGTACGTCTGAGGTGCTAGGAATTCTTCGTACTTGTACTTACTCTTTCGAGGTTCTTTACAGTCTGATTTATTGGCATTTCCGTTTACTTTTCCGCAACACTCTTATCTTATCATTTTACGTATGCATTTTGATTTCCTTTACGTCATTTCGTTTTTCGAGCAACTGTTTGCATGTGAAAACCCTAAAATCCTCTTAGCCAATACGTCCGCCCCCCGTGCGTCCCACCAGCCTCAACTTGGGGGCCTCTTCGGGCGGTGAATTTCAGCTGCTGAGTGCGTTTAGTAATCCCATCATTCCTCCCTCCGCCACCATCATCCCCCAGCCACAGCCACAGCCCAGTTCGCAGGTGTACAACTATCCATACAACGGCCACATCACCAGCTCCAGCAGCACCAGCACCATGTACAACCATGTGAGTCCGAGTCCCGGCATCGATGGCATCCGCAACATGGACATCTTCAGCGAGCGACCCTATTTCAATAGTCCAACGGCGCCAGCTAACGATGCCTACAATATGTACAACAACAACAACAATTATGGAACTCCGGGCATCTACTCAAGCTATGCTGCCAGCTACAGCAGCGCCCTGTCCGAATCCCTGGCTGAAACTCCGGGTGTTAGTGTGGCCCCCATTGGCTTTGTGGACGATCCTGTCTGCAGTTATGGTCCCTCCTCCTCCTCCGCCCACTGCAAGCTGGAAGTGAGTGTGCCGTGTGTCGTCGCCGTTAAAGTTGTTGTCCCCAAAAACTACTTCCTCTGCCAGCAATTGTCGTTTGTCGTTTATCGTTTCGCTTGCGTTTTTATCTTTAGTTTTGAGTTTCTTTCCGTTGAATTAGTTTCCTATTCGTTTGACTAGCAAGTATGAGAACTGCGAAGCGTAGGAAGCTGTGCTCTCATAGCTTCCCTCGCTGCTCCTTCGAAAACCACGTACGCATCTTGGGCAGAAGGCAGCTTGGCTAAAAACCCGTTGACTCATAACATTTTCTAATTGTAGCCAACCATGGAGGCTTGGACGCTTAAATAAAACACATACAATATGCAATAAATGCGAATAATGGGTAAAATGTCTTTCGAATGTGCATGCTCTGCTAACTAACCTCTTAGTAGTCTTACCTCCTAACACTACTTAAACCCCCTACCACCTGTACCCGCTGTAGTTGGCTCGAATAACACTTGAACACGGCCGTTTGACTCTGCATGTAGTTTGCTTTTAGCCAAAAAATTAGAATTAAATACAACCAAAACAAAGAAATATCTAATGAAAATCTTAAAATGTTTACAGCAAAATAACAACATGCCGTGGATCAAGCCGGAAGGAGCTACAAACCCGTTTTTGTCGTAATTTGAGAGCCGATCAATGAACCGCAATGCGAGCAGGAGCAACAGAGGGATCGTCAACTAATCCAAGGTCTGGCCGGAGTGTGGAGCAGCAACCAATTTTAGCAGAGAGAAAATATGAATTAATTAATAAATTATGTGTAAGGAAGTATTATTAAACTGTAAAATATGTGATGTACGTGCGAGAGAGGAGATCCAGCGGTAGGCAAGACGAGCGAAGTAGAAGGAAGCTTGCAATTCAGAGATAACTTGCAATAACTAATCCATGTAAACCCGTCCCCAGCGCGCCACTCAACCGACTCTGAAATTAACCACCATACGATTTACATTTTAATTGCCACACTTTAAACCCTTCAAGTTGAGTGGCGGGCGTGGGGACTATCGATTCCCGACCCTTAGTTGAGATCCCCTGCTGTTGTTTGAGTTGTATCCTTGTTGAGGCGATTACCAAAAAACGGCAGCGAAATCCGAAATCGAGTCCAAGCGAGAGATGCGAAAATGAAAACTAAAAAATTGTTATATAGCTTTAAAGATTGCATAATTGGTAAAGAGAAACGTGTTGAAAACAGATTGATGTGTGCTTGTAATTGTACATTTTTTTACGTTCTTATATTGTGAAATTTATTGTGCATGTGCGTGTGCAAGAAACAACAAAAAATAATTATAATAATAACAATTAAAGGTTTTTGGCTAAATCGATTTTTAAACACACATTTTGAGGATTTTTTGGAGTTTGCATTCGCTTTTGGTCCACCTTCAAGACACAATGCATACACGAGTTTGCTGTTGACACACTTTTACCTTAGCGCCTAGTTTCAAATTTACAAAAAGAACCTTTGAACACATTATATACAAAGAACAATATATGGCAAGAGCAAAACGAAAACGAAAACAGAGCAAACAAAGTAATGGTATACATTTAGGTTAGAATACGTAATGAATTGTATAAGCGTAACTTAATGATAACAAAATATACATACACGTAAAACAAAGAAATTTTAAATTTTAAGAATTTTATTTGTATTTATAACAAGGAAAGGATGTAAGCTAACTTCGGTACGCCGACGTTTTAATAGATTGCAGTTTTCAATTGGATCATTAAGAATTAATCCATGTGGGTTACATGGGGAAAAAATATAACAGGAATATATAAAACATTAAAACAAATCATATAATAATACGGTTTTAGTCAAATGTCGACTACAATTTTATGAAATCGTATAAAAAATTTGCATTTGCAGTTTAAGACACAGATATTTTTACTTGAATATATTTTAGGACAAACTAAAAATTAAAAATATTATAACTCATTCAAAAAGCTTTAATTTTTGAGCTAGTTTTCATTGACATAAATCTACATACTAAATTTTAAATTAAAATTGTTGCCGACGATTTTGACGATGTAACCCCTTAAAAATTTTGAAAAACCGAACACAAATTTGTTATTCTAGATATGCTTGCCTGTCAATGATCCTTATAAGATCTGATCAGGGTTAGCCAGGGAAGCTTCTTACAAAAATTATAAAACCCTGCAAGTGAGAGTTTAGTAAGTTCATGTTAAAGTCAGACCACTTTTGATGCTCCCATTGCACAACTTCCACTACAAAGTGCTAAGCGGGTGGCGACCGACTCCAGCCTAAACTCATGAGTGTGCCAATGGCCCGGGGCCTCCACTTGACAGCGTTCAACACTTTGTTGGGGCGCCAACAGGCAGCATCCGACAACGGACAATGGCAATCCCAGTCGCAGTCTTCCAGTTCCAATCCCGATCCCGATCCCCACAGCAACGGCAGCACGATTATGTTAATTTCGGGGGCCGCCAGAGTGCAGCATTAACGGAGCACGCCCACCGCATATGGCAGTGATATTTTGGCCAGCCAGCCAGCCAGCTGGGATGGATGCGGATTCGAGATGGGCTTGCGAATGTGGATATGGACGGACGTATGGATATGGATTGCGGGATGTGTTGCGCAAGTGCCTGGCTAGCTGGCTGGCTGGCTGGTTTCGGTTTTGATATTTGACATGCGCTGGGGGCCATCAGGAAACTTCGTTTAAATGAAATCAAAATGCACAAATACATAATTTACACAAATTTGCCGTCGACTGGCGGTATGGGTTTATCGCCTGGCTTGGGCACGAAGCGAGTGCGGCTCCTCAGATGGCTGGGAAATGCTAGGGGATTGTATAATCCTCTGAGTATTCCAGGAGCGAGCAAAGCAGTCTTCCTAGTGGATCGTCTTTATTTTTTTTATTGTGAATATTGTTTACTTATGTATTAATCGTATACTTTTTGTATTTCCGTTGCATTCTGCTTGCCTAATCTCTCAGCACATTGAAGATCCAGGTCACATAGTTGGCCAGCCTGGTGTAGACTCCTGGAAAACGGGGATCTGCACAGCCATGGGCAAAGGACACAATCCCATAGCTACTGCCGTGATGGACCAGAGGAGCACCCGAGTCTCCGTAGCAGTGATCCCGACCAGCGGCCGCCGCACACAGCATATTGGCCCTGATGGGACGGCCTAGGCGAGAGTAGAGTCGCTGGCATCGCCTCTGGTCTATGACATTCACGAAAGTGCCACGTAGCCTTGGTTCTGTGTCGCTGACGTTTACATTGACGGTGCCCCAGCCAGCGACCAGGAGGGTTCTTGGAAGGATACCGAGTCCCGGCAGAGGAAGTTTCACCAGTTGCACATTGTCACCCAACCGGAAGGGTTGCTTGGTCTTTAGCAAAGCAATGTCGTTGTCTAGGGTTCGCAGCTTGAAACCCGGATGCAGTATAATCCTTTCCACGTCCCTGGTTTCGCCTCCTTCTTCGGGGGACACCGAACCTGCCCGGACTGTGTATCTATCCGGATAATGGACACAGTGTCCGGCCGTCAGCAACCACTGGGAGGTAATCAGCGCCGAACTGCAACTATAGTTTCCATGCACACTTATGGAGGCCAACCAGGGTGACACATCAATGGGCAACTCCACGCCACCTACGATCCGCTCCTGCGGTGATTTAGCCCGTATTTTATGGCCACAAATGAGCAATAAAAGTAGCGCCGAAAGTTTCATCATCCGAACAAAAACAAAGCCACCGCAGTGACCTAACCTCGACTGTTAACTGAAAGTCGACCCCAGGCCAGCGAGAATAAGAAATAGAATCAAGAATGCTAATGACCCCCTGCTCGGGCATACGACCTACTGAATCTGGCATGCATATTGATGAGTCCCCCATAATGACACGCCAATATGTATGAAAGCGTTCCTTCCCCTGGAACTTGTTCTAAAATTGTGCATTATATACATAGATCTCTTGGCTTGGTTTTCCAAAAGGGCCCACACATTATGTATTAACTTTCTTGGCTTTGATCATTCCAAACATTTTTTATTTATATCAACTTTCAGTGTGAATTAATTTTATGCGAAAAAGTTGAATGAACTTGCAGATCCGCGAAATAGTTGTTATTCCTATCATTTTTAAAGGTGTGTTTGATCCATCAATAAATCAATACAAGCTAAAAACTGATTTGCCATTTATTAAGGAAGATGAATTGCTCTTAACTCAGATTTCTTACAAATTGATTGACACAGAACGTTGACCTGACTTGTTTTATTGAGAGATCAACATATCCTTTTTAGTGTTACGTGCTTAAAACTATTTTAATTTAAGATAAATTTTATGTTTAATTTAATGCTTTCTCATAACCATTTTAATCCATTTGACGTAATCCCCAACATCGGTGTAAATCCCCGAATAACTCTTCCTGGCGCATCCGATTCCGAAGGACGTGATTCCAATTAGGATATTATTGTGGACCAGAGGGCCGCCAGAGTCGCCGGAGCAGGTGTCGCGATTCCTTCGTGCGTAGCAGATCATATGTCTGGTGATCTTGATTCCAGCTTGCCGGTAAGATCTTACGCACCTGCGGCGCCTTACCTTGCAGACTATTACACCGCGCAGATACCGTTGCACGTTCTGGGCATTTTCTGATGCCAATCCCCATCCGCTGGCCAGACAGCATCGCGGCAGACGCCTCCTTCTCCGCCTGCGGGGCAACCTTACCCTTCGACAGCACCGGTTGAACTTGAGCGGCTTTCTCAGCTTCATCATCGCAATGTCGTTGTTCATGGTAAAGTCATTGTAACCTCCGTGGGCCACGATCTTCCGGACACGACGCAGCTGTCCACCGCGCCGTTGCTGCACCGATCCTGCCCGCGCGGAGTAGTCCTCGGGCCTACCGATGATGCAATGGTGGGCCGTAAGGATCCAGACAGGCGAGAGGATAACACAGCCGCAGATGAAGCGGCCTTGGTAGTGGAGGGCACACTGGTAGCGAGCCCTCGTGCACCTGATTCTCTTGCCGTTCACAATGCGCGTAGGCAGGTAATCCAGGGACTCCAGGGCAGTAATCGCAGGATTGCTAGATATATTCGCAAGTGCCAGAAAGTCCTGTCTGCGTATCTTTGGCGCCTCATACAGCAAATAGTGGGTGCCATTGTCCAGATACTGACCGTTCCAGGCCGGACTCTGTGGCTGATCGCCCGCTACCAGGCTCCAAAGATTGGCAAATATAGCGATTGCCGAAGAAGTTGCCAGGAGACTTAACTTCATTTCTTCGACCGATAAGGTTCGCGATGCCTTCCCTACTGAAATCTGGTAGAACAGAGACTTACCTTTCGACCTTTTACCACAACATTCTTTTACTTTTTTTCCTTCTTTTTTTCTGTTGCTATTTATCTTTGGCTTTCTTGAAATAGGCTAAGTCAATTAGCCAAATCTTAGCCAGCAGCATTGGGATTTGATATGCTGTCAAAAAATTCAAACAAAAAATTCGCTAATAGTTTTCGGGGGCTTACTTAATTACTTAATTAATTTAGTTTATTGTACTCCTAATTAATAGATTTTTAATGTGGTATTCTAGGTATTACAAAAGGCATTTTAACATTATTTAAAAGGTGTTTTTTATTTCTTATTAGTATAACTACACTTAGTAATACAACAGAGAGACTGCAGGCTGTTGGGATAAAATTGTTTCTAATCTTTGTCGGGTGACACCAAAATACTCCTTATTCACAGATTAGTTGAGCGTTATTCCAATTCTAAGATATTATTCTAATATATTCTAAGATTCTCCGGCAAATAGAGCTTGAAATAACCCAAGCCCAACTAATTACTCAACCCAACTCATTTTGGTTAATTTTTCATCAGTTTATTGACTAAAATTTACGAAGCACATCACGGATCCATTTGATTTGGAATCGAGCTCCGGAATAAACACCCGGATAGGCGGGACGGGCACAACCGATGCCGAAGGAGGTGGTTCCGACTAGCACACCGTTGTGAGTCATTGGACCGCCGGAGTCGCCGGAGCAGGTATCCTTGCCCGGTGCTCTGGCGCATACCATGTCAGGCGTTATTTTCACACCAGCGCTTGCGTAGTCGTTTTTACATTTCTTGGGACCCACGAGGAAAACTTGTGTGCCACGGGCATATCGTTGGACATTCACGGCGTTCGCCGAGGTCAGACCCCAGCCCCAGATATCAAGGACCTTGGGCAGTGGCTTGGACGAGGGCGCTGGCAACAGCACCTTCTGCACACACTTTGTAAACTTCATGGGCTTCTTAAACTTCAGCATGGCCAGGTCATGAGTCATGGTATTGGGGTTATATCTCGCATTGGCCACGATCAGCTGTATCTTGCGGAGCTGCCCGAAACGCCTCTGTTGAGTCGATCCGCAGCGCACCTCGTAATTTCCGACCTTTCCTATCTTGCAGTGGTGGGCAGTGAGGCACCACCATTTGGAGACGAGCGTGCACCCGCATATAAAGTATTTCTGGTAGTGGACGGAGCACAGAAAAGGACAGTCCGTGCACACATTCACCCTGTCCCCGCCAACAATCCTGTTGGGGAATTCGTTGGGCGTGCTCACTGAGTTGATGAAGGGATTAGTGGATATATTTCTAAAATTGGGATGGCGTTGGAAGTGCAGCGGCACCGGCTTTGGTCTGGGCCTGGGCCCCTCGTACAGCAGATAGTGGGTGCCATTGTCCAGGTAGTATCCTCCCCACGAAAGAGCCTGCTGTTGTGCTCCGATATTAGCCACCAGGATCAGCAGCCCGGCGGATACGGCGAGTCCTATTAATCCGAAGTTCATGCTGAGAACCGTTCCAGAACACGATCGCGAGTTGACTGAATCCAGACGCCCTAAGCTAGCCACCTTTCGACCTCTTGGCAACAGATTAAGGCGTTCTTTAATGGGTTTCACGCGTTGACTAAAACCTGTATTTGGCATTGCCATTTCTTTTATTGACACAAAAGAGGTCAAGTTAGGGAGTTGCCAATTTTAACCCAAAGCGACAAGAATATAAAATATAAATATTTATAATTTGAATATTTATTATTATTATAATTTTAATAAATTTAATAATTTAAACAAAAGTTATTCTAGTTTTATTTCTAGACCGTATTCTAGTATTAGAATTATGTTCGAATATAATTTGTTAAATTATATTATATAGAACATTCTAGGTAAATAAATTCTTAAATAATACAACATTTTTGTTTATTTATTTGTAATTTCAGTTCAAACATAAGTTGCCTTTTTAAGTCACAAAACCTAGCCATGGGTTAATCAGCAGAAGAAAGAATATGATTTTAGAAACAATACATCTATCACAGCATGGGGGTCATGAAAGTGAAATGAAGCTCAGTCTAGACATTATGTTTGCCCACGGGTTTTGCATAAATTCCGCAATCATTTTTCGGTGCTTTATCGTTGTCTGCTGGTGCCAATGGCTACGGGTCTATACATATGTATAGTATATCTTTCCAGGATTTTTTGTGGCAGGTTTTCGACTGCCCATTTTTGGTAGGGCGCCGCTTCCGCATGACTCCAGCTCAAGCTGGCGGCTCTAACTCAACTCCAGGCGGAGACAAAACAATAAAACTATTAATTTAATGTAAATTTTGCACAGCAGCTTAATTATGTGCGAAATCACAGGGGACACAATGGCCAGGAATAATTAGGCAGGCTCTCGCACAAAAGTGAAAGGAGCACTGCACTTGGATGCAGGTCCCCGTCGCAGTCCCAGTCCCGGTGCTGGCCCAGGCTGTCCATAATGGTGCTGCCGATAATTATGTAAGCAGGCAGCAGAAATTCATTAGCTCAGCGCCTATGCAAATTTCTTTCTTTCTCTGTGTGGCTCAGCTCGAATTTACGCGGGAGCTGCCGCCTGCCGGCTGCCAGATAAGCGATAACATTGGCATTTCACTCTGGCCGGCGCTGGCCGAGATTACGCGCTTATCGCTGGCCAAATGGAATGCCGCCTCGGTTGGGAACGGGACTGAAGGAGATGGAGATGGAGGAAGCTTCATGTCGCCGGCTAAGTGGGCCAGCAATAATATCCGCCAGTTTCGTGTGGCGAAAAGCGTGAAGAATCGCAATTTGTATGGTTTAATTAAAAAATCTGTCAAATGCCAGTTTGTGCGCTCATTAATGGGTTTCTTCTGAGGCAGGCCTCAAACAGCGAGATCATGCTTGACATAGCATGAACCCGGGCTCCAATAGACCATGCCGTGCCACATCGCCGCGACTCGCGATATTATGCTCGATATGTGCGGCTCACGTTGATGTCTGGAGATGGCGGCACATGGAGGAGGAGCTGCTCCCTCGCTGCTCCCTTGCTGCTAATGCTGCCTGCACCTTTGACAAAACGCCAAACAAAAGACTCAGGCAACGAACGTGGTTATTAGGAGCCTGTTGCGGCGGCTCTTGCATAATAGGAACTTTTGGCCAAATTGATTTTTAATTATAGCCTCTTGGAGTATGATGAAATACAAAATGACGGGTTGTCAGTTCTGGGAAGATGGTTCCTTTGAGAACCACAGGCGGAATTCTATAAGTAGTAAACTGTAGTTAATCGGGTTCCAGTACTTGTAAGAAATTTGCTTTCTGAGAAATTTAAAATACCAGAGAAACTGATTTTGTACTTAATTTAATTTTTATACCCTTGCAGGGTATTATAATTTCAGTCAGAAGTTTGCAACGCAGT